>JAYWMT010000428.1:0-284451 GCA_039090855.1 Macrothele yani | reverse complement strand
TGGCAAGCTTATAAGACAAACAAAATCTATTGACATAACCAACCTTAAAAAACACCATAATACCTTCAAGTTAGAACTGAAGAACAGGTTCTCTGCTTTAGAAGGCCTAACATCGGAAGAAGTGGACATCTCTGAAGTTAACAGAAAAGTAACCAAAGCTCTTATGTAAACAGCAACAAAATTAGCTGGGTCTAAGAACAAGTTGCATGTGAACAAATTATCGAGGAAAAACCAAAATGTTGATGCAAAAAAGAAGAGAGATGAGGACAACTAAAGAAGATGTGACTTCCAAAAGTGGAATATATAGAGCTATGCAAGACAGTAAAGAAAAAGTATCACTGAAGACGTAAGGAAATTCAGCTGTGAACTAGTGAGGAAAGCAATTGAAAACAACCATAGCCTAAAGATAGCAAAGGGACATCTCAGTAAGGGAAGAAAACAGATTATGGCACTGAGAAAAGAAGATGGTTCTGTAACAAGAAATAGAGGCGAAATTTTGACAAGAGTGAAAGATTTCTACTCGAAATTATATGAAAGGGATGATATATGCACTCCAGACATCATAGAAGATACCAATACCAGAGTTCCTCCAGTCCTTCCAGCAGAAGTTGCACATGCAATCAAGAACATGAAGCGAGGAAAAGCTCCAGGAGAAGATGGAATTACTGTAGACATCATACAAGCCAAGTGGAGAAATCGAAACAGTACTCGCCCAAATTTTCACTCGATGCCTTAATGAAGGAAAGATTCCTGAGGATTGGAACACCGCTACAACGATCCTGCTACATAAGAAAGGTGACATTGAGGATCTCGAGAACTACAGACCTATCAGCCTCCTATCAGTAGTTTATAAAATCTTCACCTAAAGTTCTTTCACACCGCTTGAAAGTAACACTGGACATGGCTCAACCGAGAGAACAAGCTGGATTCAGGAGTGGCTGCAGCACAATAGATCATATACACGTGCTGAGAGAACTAATTGAAAAGGCGAGAGAATATGAACTTCCATTGTGCATGGCTTTTATCGATTATGAAAAAGCCTTTGATTCAGTGAAACCATCAGCAGTTACAATGGCTCTGAAAACCTGCGGTATTGAAGATGCATACATTAATATTATTAATAACATCTATGAAAATGCAAGTGCAAAGATTAGGCTGTTTGAAAATACAACACACGTAAAAATTGGAAAGGTAGTGAGACAAAGGTGACACCATATATCCGAAGCTCTTTAATGCCACATTGGAAGGGGGTGTTTTTCAGTCGCTGAGCTAGGAAAGCTGAGGATAAAGATTAGTGGAGATTATCTAACTCACCTTCGCTTTGCTGATGACGTAGTCATTTTTGCAACTACCCCATCAGAGCTGCAGAGTATGATCCAGGAACTTGCTGACAAGAGTAAAGAAGTGGGATTAAAAATAGACTTTCAGAAGACAAAAATGATGTTCAATGCTTTTACAAGAAATGAAGCCTTATCGATTGATGGAGAAAAGCTGGAGATAACGAACACGTACGTTTATCTTGGACAGCAGATATCAAGTGAGGGTCACATTGATGAAGAAATTAATCGGCGTACAAAACTTGCCTGGAGAGCTTTTGGAAGAAACAGCATAATTTTCAAGAGCAATGTACCATTATGTCTTAAAAGAAAAGTGTTTGATCAATGCATCCTTCCAGTGCTTACGTATGCGTGCAGAGACGTGGACCTTAACTAAAAGAGACATACAAAGGCTGCAGACAAATCAAAGATGCATGGAGAGGTGCATGCTTGGTGTAACCAGGAGAGATAAGAAGAGGAACTCTGTGGATCCTTTGAAAAATGACAAGAGTGGAAGACATCATGATCAGAGTTAAATCCCTGAAATGGCAATGGGCTGGACATACTGCCAGAAGGACAGATCATCGATGGACGTGAGCCGAAATTTTAGATTGGATTCCAAGAGGACAGGAAAAGACCCAGAAGAAGACCACATGGGAGATGGGTGGATGAAATTCGAAAGTATGCAGGGGTGACATGGAGGAGACTGGCACAATGACAGACCGTTGTGGAGGAAACTTGGGGAGACCTTCGTCCAGCAGTGGATTGATAATGGTTGACAATGATGATGATGATATATATAAATGTGGGATGTAAGGTCAGGTGATGCGTAACATCACAGCCTCTCCTTGACAAATGTCAACCCCGCCTTCTCGTGGTGCATCCTGTTCCCACAAAAGGGGCTCTGGCGACCGCCCATAGCGGTATAACTATACCATCGGGATTAGAGGAAATTCTATCCCACACTCACCAACCCGCTTGGCCAGCGTGGTGAGTTATGGCCAAACCCTCCAAAATGATTCCACAACTTAAATCTTGGCCCTCAATCTCCGGCAGCTGGAATGTACCTGGCCAAGGCAGCGGCCAGTGCGACATGAAGGCAGAGGGTGCTAAGAATCCCCGGAGAACCGGACTAGGCTGCCATCTGATGCTGACCTTGGCTACGTACAATGGACGCTCCCTATCTTCTGATTCAAGGCTTCTTTAATTGGAAGAGGAACTACAAAGGATCAACTGGGACATCTTGGGGCTAAGTGAGGTAAGAAAGAAAAGGAGAAGATCTCATCGAACTGAAAAGTGGACATCTCTTCTACTATCGTGGGACAGATACTGGCAGAACTAGTGGTGTTGGATTTATAATAAACAAGAAACTGAAGAATGAAGTTGTAGAACTTGAAAGTTCCTCTGACAGAGCTGCACGACTTGTTATCCAACTCTCGAAAAGATACCAGGCTCAGATTATTCAAACTTATGCACCCACCACAAGTCATCCTGAAGAAGAAATTGAAGAATTTTTATGAGGAAATTTGTCATCTAAATAATAAAGGTAAGCAGCACTTGAAAATAATTATGGGAGATTTCAATGCAAAAATAGGGCAACGGCAACAGAATGAAACTTCAGTAGGTAAATTCGGTCAGGGCAACAGAAACCAGCGTGGAAATACTCTCGTTGAGTTTGCAGAGGCAGAAGGGTTTTTCATCTTGAACTCCTTCTTCAAGAAAAAGCCCACACAGGAAATGGACATGGAGACATCCAAATGGGACGACAAGTGAAATTGATTTTATTATGTGTAACAAAAAAATTCGTCAGAGAAGACTGCAGTGTGCTAAACAAGTTCAACACAGGTAGTGACCATAGATTGGTGAGATGTAAGATGCACCTCAACACTAAACTTGAACGTGGCAAGCTTATAAGACAAACAAAATCTATTGACATAACCAACCTTAAAAAACACCATAATACCTTCAAGTTAGAACTGAAGAACAGGTTCTCTGCTTTAGAAGGCCTAACATCGGAAGAAGTGGACATCACTGAAGTTAACAGAAAAGTAACCAAAGCTCTTATGGAAACAGCAACAAAATTAGCTGGGTCTAAGAACAAGTTGCATGTGAACAAATTATCAGGAAAAACCAAAATGTTGATGCAAAAAAGAAGAGAGATGAGGACAACTAAAGAAGATGTGACTTCCAAAGTGGAATATATAGAGCTATGCAAGACAGTAAGAAAAAGTATCACTGAAGACGTAAGGAAATTCAACTGTGAACTAGTGAGGAAAGCAATTGAAAACAACCATAGCCTAAAGATAGCAAAGGGACATCTCAGTAAGGGAAGAAAACAGATTATGGCACTGAGAAAAGAAGATGGTTCTGTAACAAGAAATAGAGGCGAAATTTTGACAAGAGTGAAAGATTTCTACTCCAAATTATATGAAAGGGATGATATATGCACTCCAGACATCATGAAAGATACCAATACCAGAGTTCCTCCAGTCCTTCCAGCAGAAGTTGCACATGCAATCAAGAACATGAAGCGAGGAAAAGCTCCAGGAGAAGATGGAATTACTGTAGACATCATACAAGAAGCAAGTGGAGAAATCGAAACAGTACTCGCCCAAATTTTCACTCGATGCCTTAATGAAGGAAAGATTCCTGAGGATTGGAACACCGCTACAATGATCCTGCTACATAAGAAAGGTGACATTGAGGATCTCGAAAACTACAGACCTATCAGCCTCCTATCAGTAGTTTATAAAATCTTTACTAAAGTTCTTTCACACCACTTGAAGGTAACACTGGACATGGCTCAACGGAGAGAACAAGCTGGATTCAGGAGTGGCTACAGCACAATAGATCATATCCACGTGCTGAGAGAACTAATTGAAAGAGCGAGGGAATATGAACTTCCATTGTGCATGGCTTTTATCGATTATGAAAAAGCCTTTGATTCGGTGAAACCATCAGCAGTTACAATGGCTCTGAAAACCTGCGGTATTGAAGATGCATACATTAATATTATTAACAACATCTATGAAAATGCAAAGATTCGGCTGTTTGAAAATACAACACACGTAAAAATTGGAAAGGGAGTGAGACAAGGTGACACCATATCTCCGAAGCTCTTTAATGCCACATTGGAGGGTGTTTTTCAGTCACTAAGCTGGGAAAACAAGGGGATAAAGATTAATGGAGATTATCTAACCCACCTTCGTTCTGCTGATGATGTAGTCATTTTTGCAACTACCCCATCAGAGCTGCAGAGTATGATCCAGGAACTTGCTGACAAGAGTAAAGAAGTGGGATTAAAAATGAAATTTCAGAAGACAAAAGTGATGTTCAATGCTTTTACAAGAAATGAAGATTTATCGATTGATGGAGAAAAGCTGGAGATAACAGACACGTACGTTTATCTTGGACAGCAGATATCAAGTGAGGGTCACATTGATGAAGAAATTAATCGGCGTACAAAACTTGCCTGGAGAGCTTTGGAAGAAACAGCATAATTTTCAAGAGCAATATGCCATTATGTCTTAAAAGAAAAGTGTTTGATCAATGCATCCTTCCAGTGCTTACATATGGTGCAGAGACGTGGACCTTAACTAAAAGAGACATACAAAGGCTGCAGACAACTCAAAGAAGCATGGAGAGGTGCATACTTGGTGTAACCAGGAGAGATAAGAAGAGGAACTCGTGGATCCGAAAAATGACAAGAGTGGAAGACATCATGATCAAAGTTAAATCCCTGAAATGGCAATGGGCTGGACATACTGCCAGAAGGACAGATCATCGATGGACAGCCGAAATTTTAGATTGGATTCCAAGGGACAGGAAAAGACCCAGAAGAAGACCACATGGGAGATGGGTGGATGAAATTCGGAAGTATGCAGGGGTGACATGGAGGAGACTGGCACAAGACAGACCGTTGTGGAGGAAACTTGGGGAGGCCTTCGTCCAGCAGTGGATTGATAATGGTTGACAATGATGATATAAATGTATATAACACACAGCCTTTAAGCGAAAAATACGCCAAAACAATATTAATAAGAGTAATAACAAATATAAATTCACATTTTAGGTAATTCCCTGCAGTTTGAATTTTCACATGACAGATACAAATTTAAAAGATGCATAAACCACACTCAGAATATTTAAGTTTTTATGTTTCGAGGAAACGGATAAACTTATCTTGAAGAAAATATTAGAACCTTCGTCAACGTAGAAATACTTACAAATTTGACACCACAAGAATGATATAAAAATTTGAACTCTATACTAAACTATGCAAGAAGCCGATATCAGTGTGTATACGAATACATGAGTCAACTTTAAAATATGCACACATTTAGCACTTTAAGGAGAACCGAGCAATTTTTAACTTTAAGAAACACAACAAATTTTACCTGAAGCTTATATCAATACATATATTCAAGTGTATGTTTCAACCCCAAAGTTTACAAAATGTCACACTTCAAGAGAGATATTGCAATTTGAAACTTTGAAAAAAAAATTACAACTTACCATGAAGCGAACATCACTTGAACCTATGAGCGCACCGTCAACGTAGATGTATACAGAAAGTTTACACCCGAAAAGACTGCAATTTCAAGCATTACAAAATGAAGCAGCTTTCCAGAATTATAAAGAATTTCTTTGATTAGGTAAACACCAGTTTGTAGGTAAAGCACGCAATCCTCTATACACCGTACAACATTTTTGTATTTTCTCTACAGGTCGACAAAACTTACCTTAATGGAATGTTCTTGTGCTTTGAGAGTTCCTCTGCAACGTGTATTGCCATTCCTGGGTGAGAATGGGTAAAACGTTCCTTCATAATTTTAGGCACAAAATAAGGAGCATCAGTCTCTAACAGAATTTTATGCAACGGTAACCGCCGCACGGTTTCTCGGATATCTCTGGCCGACGGATATGACACTACATTAGTGATTCCAATGCACAAATTGGAAAATTCTTGTAGCCACTGATTAGCACAATTCCACTTTTCTGTGAAGCAGTGGAGGTGAATTTTATGGTCCCTCGGAACAAATTTCTTCATGATTTCTATGCAGTCATCGTGCGCTTCCCTGCAGTGAATTACTAAAGGCAGTTGCCTTTCAAGTGCTAAGCGGATCTGACGCCTGAAAGCCATTTTTTGCTTGCCCACACTGCAAAAATTTTTCTTCGAGTAATCAAGGCCGATTTCACCCAATGCCACCACTTTTGGGTGTTCCAAGGCTTTCACTAATGCAGATTCCGTTTCTTCATTGTAGTTATATGCCATGTGGGGATGGCAACCAAATGCTGCCCAAACAGCTCTTTCTCGGAGCACGGAGTCCCACATTGACTGCTGTGCAAAACTTTCAGGGTTACAAAACACAGTTATGCATCCTTCGTACTGAGAAGGAAAAGTTTCAAAGTTTATCTCTCGAAATTTGATGAAAGGTTTCTGAAAGTTCAGTTTGTTGAACAGGAAGTCAATATGACAGTGCGTGTCAATAAAACCCACAGGCTTCTGTAATACAGTCTCTTTCGGTGCAACTGCTGTTTCGTTTGCCGTGGCGAAACCAACATAATCTCTCACCAGATCGTGGCCATGGTTTATTCGAGATGCAGAATTAGTTGGCTCTTCTCCAACAGAAGCCAAAGCCTTTTTGAATATACGCACATAGGGATTCATTCTCAAAACACTGTCGTGATCGCACAATGTTCAGTTGACACAATGCAAACACACTGGAGCACTTCAATAAAAATAACTGACTAAATGAAAAAATCTCCAAATACACGAGCCTTCAAGAAACACTGCGTAACTTTTCAATGCCTAGTGACAAGTGTGAAATTTATCAGAACTGTCTCATGAAAAGTTATCTCAGACCCAGGGGTTATACCAGCCAATAAAACGATCCTATTCTCTCCATTGCGCATTCCTCAATAATCCTTTCATAATCTTCGTAGCCTGGATTAAGGACGAGCGCGGTCGGGATATTAACATCCGGATTTCCATAAAGCCTTAGTCAAGGTCATCAAAACTTCCTTATCAGACGGAATTTTGGGATGAGCAATATCTCCCAAGGTCGTCATTCCCCTCTGATCTCCTGTTTAGCCCTCACTGGTAATTAGGGATTCACGTCGGTGAAAAACAGATATCAAACATCTGTCAGTCGCTTTGCAAATGCAGCGAGTACTGAATACTATTGGTTCAAAATTTCGATGTATCGTTTAAATTATTGACTTTTTGTTAGTAAAAATGCAAAGTATGGTGGCAGTGAACTTACACCTAACAGGGTAAAGTGAGCCCTTACCGCTATTATGAACTAGGCAGGACAGAATTGTCCATTTCTGCTATGCCTTTTCTTTTATAAAATTCAATCCATTTCGTGGTATGGGCACCACGAGTAGAGTTGAGCTCATCGGTGAAAAAATCGGTGATCACTCAACTACATCGAATATTCCATTTATCCAAAATTTCGATTTATGAAAACATTGTTTTTATTAAAAATGTAAGGTAAGTGGCGATGGCAATCTTACCTATTACAGTATAAACTGAGATAATTGCCACTGCCATTTTTCGGCGGGCAAGACTAAACTGCCTATCTTTGCTGAGGTATTTTTTTTCGAATCCAACCCATTCGGTGAAACTCGGCGCCATGAGCACGCAGCGAAATCAAAATGGCCGAATGCTGTGGTCGCCAAGCAATCTCCTATGAACACAGTAAACACTTTAAATTTTAAATAACATTAAAACGTGGTAAGTACGGTTCTTTTTTTAAAGTTAAATATCGACATCAGAAAACTACCTTACGGATTTATGGTTTTGAACATACAAAGAGGATTTAAAATTCGTGGCTTCGTGAGAGGTTCAATCACACGCTAATTTCATCGAATAGGGCAATATTGATACAAAAGACGATAATGTAAGATTTTTTTCTCGCTGAACTTCCGAAACGTTCAAAATTTGCACCTAGAAGGTAAATAAAAGAACAAAAAAAAAGAAGATTCACGTCTACCTAAATTGTTTTCTCAGAGTGAAAATTACTCAGGTTACACAAAACATAGGCTATCAAACACTGATGTTTAACTTTTATCATTTCTAATTTGAATGTCCAATGCTTTGAAAATGTGCATCTGTAAAGGAAATACAAAAATTAAAATCACTTAAACCTAAACTTGTTACAGAAAAGACAGTTCAACCAAAACATTTTACTAAAAGACACTTCATCGTAAATTTGTTACGAAAGAGGCACTTCAACCTATATTTGTTACTCAGAAAGAAATGAATTAAGAAACACGTTGATCATAAGAGGATTTTAGAAAATATATATTACACAGTATAACATCGATTTTCCCCCGAGACCTCGGTGAGTAAAACATCCAGTGTTAGTGAAAGACATCAATGCTTTTTGCATACCCTTACTGTTAATGCTTTCGTTATCTCTGCTACACTGATCCAGAAGATGGAAATGTTTTGACTGTAGCTTCAGCTATTTGCAGAAACAAATTTGCTTACCGACCGTCTGATAACGGGTACCCTTTGCGGTACGTCCTAATTCCTGTTCATCTGAAAACAAATGTTACACAAAGACCAATGGTTGGACAGAATATCATAGAGGGATTTAAGTATACCGTGCAGGTTGCCAAGTTCTTCTTCTCTTTCAAATCTCCATATCCACAGTGTCCTTAACGATGGTCATTAAACCTAAAAAAAAAATCAAAATATAAATCTATATTCAACAAGCAAGTAAGAAGTTGTGTTTTCCATAAGATGGAAACATCCGATTGGCCTGAAATTCGCAGCATGCGTCGCCCGCAAGAGGACATGCAAGCGATTAGCATTGCAGGGAACGTGCAAATCATGTCCACCCTACACGCCACCGAGAAGTACTATCAGAAGGAGGGGTGTAAGTAGTGAAAGTGTTTTGTGCTGGCGGACCTGTGAGTGGGAAGCTTCCTGATGCCTCGTCACAGAATACGGCAGTCATTCCAGCACGTTTCGGAGTTCGACAGAGGACAAATAATGCCTTATCGCGACAGCGGTTTATAGTACCGAGACATCGGCGCCCGTGTGAGACGACATTCAGCCACAATGATGCGAGTATTGATTCGGTGGGTGCAGGAGGGACGGACGTACCGACGTGATCGATTTCCATAGCCGCGGCACACCACCGAAAGGGAGTACCGGCATATTGTGCGGCGAGCATTGACGACTCGCACCGCCACATCACGAACGTTAGAGCAGTAATTAGGGTGTGTTGCGCAACAACCGGTGTCAGCACGTACCGTTCGATGTCATCTCCAGGATCGGGGACTTGTCGCACGGCGCCCATAGCTCTGACTACCGCTGACGATTCACCACCGGTGAGTGCGGAGGCAGTGGGACGTCGAACGCTGCACCTAGACTACGGAATGGCACTAAATTTTCTTCTCTGAAGAATCCCGCTTCTGCCTGCAGCACCACGATGTTCGAATGCGCGTGTGGCATCACCGCGGTGAAAGACTGTATGACGTCTGCATTATACATTGCTATACCTGTCCGTCGCCTAGCGTCATGGTTCGGGGCGTAATTGGATATGACACCCGCACCCCTCTGGTACGCATCGCCGATTCACTCAAAAGCCACCGCTACATCTCTGACGTTTTAGACCCTGAAGTCCTCCCTTACCTGCAGGACCTGCCAGCGGCCACACTTCAACAGGACAATGCGCGCCCGCGCGTGGCACGCATCGTGCAACAATTCTTCACTTCCCACCAGGTGTCACTGCTGAAGTGGCCCGCCTGTTCTCCCGATATGTCGCCCATCGAACACGTCTGGTCGCTGATCGGCTACCGAGTGGCCCGGTTCATCAGGCGTAGCTACGGGTGGTTTTTGGCCCGGCAAGCGCCACCCGTGGCTACGGCTGATGAACTGTGGCAAAGTGGGGAAGCAGCCTGGACCGACATACCCCAAGCCCACATCCAAAGCCTCATTCGTTCGATGCCGCGGCGTGTTGCGGCAGTTATTGCCAGCCATGGGGGCATCACGAACTGTTGATATCTACGTGTTCCGCAGGTCGCACGGGGTTGTAAGCTCAATCGTTTCATCTTTGTATCTGTTGTTATGTGTCTAGTAAATCTGGCTTTGCTATCCCGTGTCCTTTTTGGTGTTGCATTTTATGTGGCCAGCAGTGTACTAAGGTTTAACTGCTTCGGTATCGTGATATTGTTGGATAAATGCAATATGTTTAGCATCACGAGTGACAAAAATAAATATTTTGGGTTGGGCGAAAGGCCGCCGTCTCGCCTTGAGCGCCAAGATTTCTTTCACCGGCCCTTAAGCCCTTTAATCTACAACTACCATAAGTTTGAACTACAGCTAAACATGTAGTTTAAATGCTTTAACAAAATTTAGGGTAACGAGCATTTAACTGGACTTGTCTTTTTTGTTGGAAGTCTTCTAGATAACAGACAACTCATTTCTTTTTATATGTACTGCATGCAGAGTGCATTTATTAGATGCCTAGGGGGCTGCAGCCCCTGGACCCACAGTTTCAGGAGTCCCAGAATTAATTATGAAGGATGCTTAAAGAATTGTTTTTCCTTTTGCAGATAGCACAGCAAAAACTATAAGAAACTGCCTTGTGAAAAAAAAAATTATATTTCTTTCCACTTCTTTAGAAGGAGTCCGCAAAAAATATACACTCCCGGTGACCATTCTCAAATCTTTCGAAAGCATCACAGCAGTTTGTTTTGTACATATCTGAAACTGGGGCACATTTTCATAATTAAAGAATTCATTTGAATCATGACATTTGGATCATATTATTTTGCCCGCTACTTGGATATAATTTCTACAAGCTGAAACCTGGGATTGGTGATATTAAAGCAGAACTGAACTTACATCCCTTTTTCAACCATGCATTTTTACATTGTCTTGCTAACACTGATTCGTCCATGAAAAATGGAATACAAACTTCAATACTGTGGAGATATTTTTATTGGTTCCTCATCATATTTTGGGGACTTGTTCTCCTGGGATTCTTATTCATTCACCCTTAGGGAAACACTTAGGGAACTCATATGAAACAACAAACCTAAACTTTTTTTGATTGACAATTTTATTCAACCACTTCAGTAAAGACAATAGTCCAGGTTCGTTTTTTTGTACTGAAGGTTTAACGACCATAGTGAGCCACTAAATGGGCTATAAGCAGTCGCCCGTAATATTTTCACTAACAATGGTCAATGGAATGTTTATTTACATCTTTACATAATGGGAAACGTCTTTCCTACAAGAATAGACTGGATAGAATGAATATTAAATTGTGTATATACATCACACAGTCTAACTGCATAACGCAATAAGGTCTTCGACAGTGTTCGCTGTTCCGATGAGAAAAACGTTAATACGAATGTCAGCTATCGTTCTTTTGCACAACGGTTCGCTGAGAAAAGAGACTTCGGACATTGGGATATCTCAGCCCCTGCATGCCTTCGCTTTCAACAGCGCGTGAGTCAACGTCAGACTACCGAATGTCAACCGCACGCTTATCTCATAGACTTTACATGGAAACGTGGCCGCCCCACCACACCCCGAGCCGTTACCCCTATCTGAATATTCTCTTCGACTGGCACATCCAAATGATAAGACCTTCATTTTGATACCTCAACCATAACTTTACGTGCAGCCGTTCTTTCAAAATAGTACTCAGTAAAAAACTTTATAGAATAAATATGTAGATATCAGATGCTATTCAGGAAAAAATTCAGCTTCATAGAACATGTTCGACTTGGAAATACGCTATTTTTTGTTATTGGCAGTGTTTTTTCATTCTCTTGAGCCTTACTGTACTGATGAAATCTACAATCTCTTCTGACGTACCTCGAAGGATATTTGTTTTTAAATGCGATTAAGATCAGATGAAATCCACAGTCTGTTCTCACGTGCCGCGAGTGATATTTAATTTTAAATGCAAATTATGCGTAATTCACCTCTAACATCTAAGACCGTCAGTTTCTGCGAGAACAGGTTTACGAAAAAGAAAAACGCTGTTTTTTTCCACCTATTGAAAAATTGTTTCATCTTTAGATCGTGTCCATCCATTTGCTATCAAAAATCATAACGTAACTAAACTACTCCAGCTGGTAATGATAAAGCTAGTTAGCTAGGATCCATCGATATGTGGTTTTGGCCATATTTCGTAAACTGATGCACGAACTTTGCACCATATTGGGTGTGTATCAACTGAAAATCTTATTCATGTGGGCAAGGCGTCCTTCTTTGAGTCCTAATGCTGCGAAAAACTACATGGAGGTAGTAAAATGTATCAGCTGCATTTTTTTCGGCGATTTTGTCCACTGAAGCTCATTTGTTTTCTGTTATAACCCACTTATGCTATATTAGTAATCGTCACATTTCTCTGTCACACTGAGTGACCGATGTTTCAGACGACCATAGTAGCTTTCATTTCTTTGAATGTGCTATCATGCAACTCGACATGTGATGGTTACTCGGGTGAGTCACGTGACTGTTTCAGACAAAGAGGATAACTTCTGCGAAGGCGAACTGTTGTGACATATATGTGTTCAAGAAAGCAGTAGGGTCAATTTGTTTAAGTCGAAAGAGTAGGGCAAGCCTTCCGTAAAACAAAGAATAGCACGATTTCCTTGATTCAAACTTTTGTTTTTTGCTTCCGTTCCTTTATAAAAAAAGAAAAAGAAGAAGAAGAAGAAGAAAAATTACGAACAGAAACGCGTTTAGAAGTAAGACTTTGCACAGCATAAAGTCAATTCAAATAGTAGTATATTCTTCGGTAGAACTCATGTAGTCTGGTCCACATGCACGGTCGAGTCACAGGATTGTGACCACCAGCTAATATTAAGCGTAACCGCTGTGTGTAGGGCGGACAGCAACTAGAGCTTTTGGGAGTGACTCAGTAAGGTGTTGGAAGTTGTGCACAGGTATGTGGAGACATGCTGACTGCAGTGCATCTAACAGTTGCTGTAGGGTGCGTCTATAGAGAACACAACACGATCGAGGTGGTTCCACAGATGCTACCTTGGATTAAACTTGGGGAAATAGGGGGCCATGGAAGTAATTTGAATTCTTCATCTTGCTCTTCAATCCACTCTCGGATATTTTTAGCTGTGTGAAACATCACGTTGTCGTGCAGGAACATCCCATCCATCGCAGGGAAGACAATCAGCATGTATGGGTGTACGTGGTCTGAAAGGACGGACTCATAACAAATTTGGTCCATAGTGATGTCCACAAGTATGAGTGGAGCCAAAAAATGTCACGAAAACATTCCCCAAACCATACCCCGGCCTCCACCAGCTTGAGTTCTGCCAGCAGTGGTTGCAGAGTGTTTTTTCTTCGATTATTCTCGCCTTATACGCCAACGTCCGTCCGTTCGATATAGCTGAAAACGTGACATTAGAAAAGGCAATACTTTGCCTAAGAGCGGAGACCCAATTTCGATACTGCAGTGCAAATATAAGCATTTTCTGCTGATGCGCCTTCGTTAGCGTAGGTGCAGTGCCAATCCGTCTCTATCGGAACCTCATACTCAACAGGATTCGCTGAACTACCGTTTTAGACACACTTCCGGTAGCCCCCTGGTTCATTCGGCCAGTGAGTTGCTCTACTCTAACGTGTCGATCGGCTCTCACGCACGTTCCAAACGGACGTTTACCTCTCACATCAGTGGCACGTGGGGCTCAGCAGTTTCCACTTCGCTAACTCGCAATGCTGCAATTTCTCCAATTAGGTTACACTTTAACCACAGCAGCACGTGAACAGTTCATAAACTGCGCTGTTTCAGAAATACTGCCAACTTGGTCCCGAAAGCCGATAATCACCCCTTTTTGCAAATCAGATAAATCCCTCCTCTTATTCATGACGGCAACGAGTGATATGTTTACGGATTGCCTACAGCACACCTTATATACTTTCCAAGCTAACTCACGACACGCGCCTTCTTTTATTGGCTACGCGCTGTTGTTCTCAAAAGTAGGAGTTAGGCACAAGAATGCGACTCGACTGTGTATATCAAATCTGCAGCCTGTTTAGTATTTATCAAGACGATATATCTCTGTACCGTACTTAGAGCATCTAAGTATTTTTTTTTCAAATCATAATAATAGGAGAATCTGCATGGAGGAAAACGGAACTGAAATAAGTTCACCTTGGAAGGAAAACTGTATATTACTCTAAACGGAAGCTGTGCCAAAATGGTACTCTGTACAAATCTTATCGAAGGAAAAAATGCTTTCATAAATCGTGTATTTAATATCAAACGTATGAAATAAAATGTATTTTGGATTGAAAAACCTTTGTATTTGCAACAAATGGGGGGGGGGGGGGGGGCACATCATCGGAAACATCACCAATATTCAGAGATTATTTTTCTGATAACTCTAGCCTCCCAATAAGACAAGGTTTTTCTAAATTACGAGCAGGAAGAAAGACATGGTGTTCTCAGATTTATCAGCGTAGGATTAATGACAGAAATATCTGAAACTGTCTTGCTGCAATCCATGATGGTGCCACGATGAAAGTCACTGTACTCTGCCGTTTCTACTGTTCACTTTCGTCCATGACGCATACCGAGACACCTAAGTCTTCTTGTGCCTGTATTGGCCATGCGAAAAGCATCTGGATACTTTGATCATGTATATAATTCAAATGGAAAACCTTGTTGTGAACGTTTTGAATTTAGCATTGTGCTATGTAGTTTTAAACTTCTAAGATTTCGTGCAAAAGTGCTATTGCTTTCACCACCTAAGGACGTGCGTGCGCTGCTAAAAAAGACTGGGATTACCCAGCTTCCTACAGCTGTTGTCGGGGGCTGGATTTACGTTCTTGTTATTTGTCAGACGTCACATATCTGTCGAATTATCTGTGAAATAAATCACTAAAACGAACGAAGCTCAATCCAATGTTTAACCATTCATCATCGGAATTGGCAAAGATCACACTAATTATAATTTCACAAACATGAGCGGATATAATGGCCATGCGACGTTGACGACCGTTCAACAAATTGCTCAATGTTATTGACTGAATTAGGAAAGTGTATTCCTTATACTAGTAAATAAGAAAGCTTTACCGGTAACAAAGTATTACTGTCCTGCCGTTTCCAGGGTTGTCATCCGAGAAAGAAAACCACATCAGATCAAACAGATGTGTAGCAGTTAAGAAAAAATCATAGCAAACGATCTTACTGTGGTTTCCATGATTTGTAGGCTGAAAAGTAAGAAGGACTCTGGTCGTGTATGCTGTTTTTATGTTTCTGTTTTGCTCTGATTTAGCCGGTAGAACTTTCGCGTTTCTTGGGGAATTGCGGACAACCTTTGGGTTTTCCCCAATCGTTTGACATGTTTATGTGTTATAGAATGCAGATCGATTGTAAAACATAATATGTGTTTTTTTGTTTTTTAATTGCAGGTTTAACAACCAACATGAGCAACTCGATAGAATATAAGCAGTCGCCTGTCTCTAATTTAGGGACACTGGTTCAAGGAAAGGGAGGAATCAGTGCCTTTAGACAAACACAATATCGAAGCCTCATCCGGATTCGAACCCGGACCCTTCTCGGACGAGTGGTCTTAAGCTAGAGTTTACACGACTACGCCACCGGGGAGGTGAGCTGTAAGTTGGCGAGAATTGCTCGAATTTAATTTAAAGTTTACATGTTGAAAAATACCTGACGTCTTGAAGCTTTCTGTTCCGCATGCATGACGTTGGGTGATGGAATGAGTGGTGATTATTTAAGATTTCAGTAACAGCTGTACCATTGTCAAAGACGTACTCGTCTAATCATTCGACCGACGCCTTTCGATTAAATGTATGCAACATAAAACAATATAAAAATGGCATACCGGTTATTTATATTTCGCGTAGTGGTGTTTCAGATGTACTAAATTAATTTACTGGAAAATTATTTCCCATTAGCTACTATTCGGTACGCATATTACTCGCCCAGAACGAATTTTGGAATTTTGTCATTGCCAGCTGTTTCGAAGTGGTTTTGTTATTCGGGCATCGCTGCGGAACCTGTAAAGAGCTATATCTTTGTTTGTTTGTTGAAAACTAGAAAGGTGCATGTTTTGCTGCTGCATAAGAGCCAAAATTCAATTTTAAATTTACCGAAACCTGTAATGAATATTTTGGGTAAATGCTCTGCCGTGTGTTTCTCCTTTTCAGGTAGCGCAATGTAAAAAGTAAACTAAACAGTTTGCCTATCGAAAATCGTATCGCTATTGCTTATCCTCTGCCTGTTTCTTCAAAAAAGTCAGTGTTTAACAACAGTAGGTATAATTTACTCAGTTATGACGGTAAGCATAAGATAAATTACCTTTTGCAGTCCGCATAAGGTATTACTGACAATAATATCTAACTCTCATTGCAACAAAAGAAAATCCTTTTACATTAGCTATATGAAAAGTCAAATGGTAGTACATTCGTTAAACAAGTAAATGCAATTTAGAAAATTGTTTTGCACATAAGTACAGACTTGGTAATAAATAGTGAAATCAAATCTTAATTTGTGGTAAACCTGCATATGACATTTTTCTTTACTTTATTTCCTGAAATCAGCACCAAAAATATGAAAAATGAGTGAACACTTTTCAGACTAATGTACTATGACACACACTGTTATCCATCCATTGCGGGATGACGGCCTTCACGAGTATTTCTCACATATGTTTGTTTGAATCAATTTCCTTTATGTTGCTGTAGTACAGGTGTCACCAAACTTCCGGCAGCGGTAAATTTGATTTTTTTAATTCATTGCTTAAGAGTAAAAGTTTGATTATCTTTTATTGTTTTACAAAGAAATAATTTTACAGATTGGAAAAGTTTTATGTAACAGAAAGTCCATAAAACGAGTAAACGTCGAGTAGGGAAAGGTGACAAATAATATAAAAATTCTTAAGACTGAAAATGAGAAGACAAACAAAATTGGTTGAAGGATGTTTTCTACTGGCAATTGTCATAATTTACTTACCATCGCTAGTAAGCTGTAAAGTTCGATGTCCTGGCATTCAAAGTACAGTTTGAAGATTTTAGGAAGGAAAGTGAGATCTGTTTCAAAACAAAAAAAACTTTGTTCTTAAATCCAAGGTGTGTTAAGCTTATCTCCATGAAAATCATCGAACATTGTGTATTAATTAACATACATGAGAAAAATCAATATTTTCAACGGAGTACTTCGTCTACATGTACGGGTCTTTCTTTCCAAATTTAGTAGGACAGATCTGAAGTACTTTATGTTTAGATAATATTATTGAATAATTTTCTTGTTTATTTATCAAGGTTTGCCATATGACCAGCCTTTACTTAAATTTGAAATGTTTTTCTGGGATTTTATATTACATTTAGTAGTGTTTATTCCTTATGAGACGACGTTTGTTTTACTGTCGTGAAAGGTTGTACACAAATAAATTTATTCACCAGTTTGCAGTGGAATTATATTTTTATTGGTTATTTTATTGGGCCATTTGGTGTTGCTGCCTTTTTTTTTTTTTTTTTTTTTTGGTTCGAGGTTTAACGACCACCGTGAGCAACTCAATGGGCTATAAGCAGTCGCCCGTCCCTAATTTAGGGTCACTGGTTCCAGGGAAGGGAGAGAGCCAGTGCCGTAAGACAAACACAACATCCATGCCTGATCGGGATTCGAACCCGGACCCCTTACGGACGAATGATCAGAGACCAGCGCCTTAGACCACTGCGCCACCGGGGAGGCAATGTGATTTTGGACATCCACGTGCCGCTAGAGTAACTCTCACCCAGCGCAAAATGAACGCTTCAAAATTGCTAAAGGTCCCTTGTGGTGCTGGTGCCAACACGTTAGCAGGGGATCTTTTAATTATTGTAAGTTACGTGTTTGAGATACTTGTTTGCGTCAAAATGAAATGCAGCTGCAGCTTTCCTGTTTTGAACCTCTTACGAAAACAATATTTTTTTCTGATTGTTGACTTTCTTCATAAACATGTTTTGCTTTGTAATGAGCGAACTCTAACGTGAATAAAAGGTATTGATTCTAAAGACAAAAATATGATACTGTAGGTGACGGGTAATATCGATCTTTTAAGAAACTTAGTATTTTTCTATGTTTCTTGTTTAAACAAGACTTTCCTTGTTGTAGGTAGAAAGACAAAGTTAAATACTGACACACATTAGAAAATACTTCAAACATTAGAGATGGTAATTATGATAAAACAACCGCCGTGTGTTACTCTTTCCTGTTAAAAACATAATGTAACTAACAATTTTGTACATTGGAACCTTGCTTTCTAAGATCAATGTACCTCATGAAATCCACTATAGAGTGAATTCCGTTGAAAATCTCAAACGTCCCAGTATGCTTCTCCCCTTAGGGCGAGAGCGACATAGGGAATAACATTCATAACCCATGTAAAACTCTCTCAGCCATTCAACAGAAGGAACGACCTCGAAAGTCTAATTTCTGAAAAATACACACTACCTTGCACACAAACTTTCAAACTGCCTTTAAACACTTCTTTACCAGATACGATCATTCTTACATTTTCAATCAAAGATGAGGCTTCTTTTGCTCAGACCGTAATGAAAGAAAGTAGGCACAGATACGGAGGGACCTTGGAATCTGCAAATACTGACACATTACTCTCACTCTTCGCCCTTTCTGAAAATGGGCCGTTAGGCACACAGGTTTCCACAAGATACCTGATAATGCACCAGATGCAAAGTGGATCAAACAACCTAAAGAAGGTAGAAAGGGGAAAACACCTTCCCTTAGCAATAGGAAAACCGATCCCCACACCTATATCATGTACATTATTCTATATAATAAAGTAAATTCACCAAACTGCATCAGGAAAAGCAATTAGCACATCAAAACACGTATCAGAAAAACTAGAATTTACAGGAAAATAATTACCTCGTTATTCACACTCTATAAACGTCATCATTATTCGATAAAACGGAAGAAGAGCTACATGTTGATATTAAAATGAGATTATAACTACTTTTGAAATTTTTTGTGACGTTTATTTATTTATGTCCTAATCAATTATTTCATAATTACCCTAATAAAATCATAAACCTTCCGCCTGCTTCAGCAAAATAACCTAATTACAAGCATAAAGAGTAAAGTAATTTGTCCAAAGAGTTAAAGCCATTTCTTGTAATTTACACTGTTGTAATTAATTTTATTTATTACAAACTGAAAGCTAACTTCTATTTGCTATTTCTGAAAAGAAGTTAATTATTTATTTTGATAACACGCAAGAAGTCATATAAAAATTTAAAACCATTGTATATTAAAATTAATAGAATTAAAAACCATTGTATAATAAAATTAATACAGAAAACATGCTTAAATTAAATGTTGTATGTCTCCATTTTTTTATGTCTTTATATCTCAACATTATTTTCCAAGGCGTCAGATATTTTCCTCACGTCTTCCCACGATGTATTTTGATAAAAAGGAAAGCTCGAAGATGTCATAATTCATTTTTTCATTAAAATAATCTCATTTTTGCAAACGTTTGAAACATCATTGTCGTAAACTCACTACATTCTACTCAAACATAACTTACTCGAATATGATAAAAGCCACCGCTAATTTTGTTAATCCATAAAAAGAAGTGCTGTACACTCAGCTGATAAAATACTCGAGGTAGATGTGATGTGCAGTTGACATGGGAATTCCCTGTGAAGAATGGATCATACCGAGGCAGAACGCAGGCGATGAATTTGCAGTCAATAGGGCTTCGCAACGGTGTATGTCAATTGCCGAACATGGACAAACGTAGTGATCTAAGCGACTTTGATCGTAGACCCATTGTTGCCGCAAGAGAGAAGGGTCATTGTATCGCAAAAATTGTAAAAACCTTAGAGTTTCCGAGGGTAACCCTATCAAAGGTGTGCTACTGCTACATCGTTGAAGCACCTGCCAGTACCAATACTGCATGCGGTAGCCGTCCACATACCCAAAATATCTGGCTCGACGAAAACCATTGCCACCCTGGTGGCGCTGTGGTCTAAGCGATGGCCTCTGATCATTCGTCCAAAAGGGGTCCGGATACAAATCCCGGCGAGGCATGGATGTTGTGTTCGTCTTACGGCACTGGCTCTCTCACTTTCCTGGAACCAGTGACCCAAAATTAGGGACAGGCGACTGCTTATAGCCGATTGAGTTGCTCACGGTGGTCGTTAAACCTATAAACAATAAACAATAAACGTAGACCATCGGTCTTATGTGGACTGACCGCTTAGCAACGGTGGAAGGCTGGAGAACACAAAAACCGTTAACCGTCGTGTTCGTCTGTCAGTGAGCGCGGAACCATCTTGCTAACAATTTGCAATATTCAAGATGTTCAAAGACGATGGGATGAACACTGCCAACCGAAATATTCAACTCTTTTGACGTTTCTACGACTGACATTCTCCGATTATTGCTAATCAATTCATCAACCTGCTTCACGCTGTCTGTAGATTTCAACGTTGATAGCTTCCTTTTTCGATCAGCATCCGCGTAAAATCTGTGAGACCACTTTAACACTGCTGGCACCGCTCCATTATAGCTGGAAGCCACATTGCATTTTCCCAATAAACTGCTGTTATTTCACGATGAATCTAAGAACAATTCAAACGTTTCGACCACAAAAATCGCCCTGTTCCTTGAACCTCTTACTTCTAGTATTATAACATTCTAGCTGATGTGTCATTATGATAAGAAATGGCTGTAGGTGTAACTTAGTTTTTGAATGCCCCTGATAATAAAATGTCCTTAACATAACAGCCTCAACGACGCTTTTGCTTTGACGTAAGAAATACATAATCTGCTGTGCGTCGGGATAACCTACGAAAGTTATATTTCTTGTTTTAAAACAAAATATGACTCTTGGATGCGTATTTGTAGGGAACTGACATGCGAAATGTACCTGTACTTTTAGCGCAATAGCCACTACATTTTCCTAAAGATTTTCCGCGGAAGACTCTTTAAATGATCTTTTGTAGGTGAATGTCCGAGTTAAACACATCATATACTGCACTGTCACATTTGGTATTTTTATAAGATAATTCGGGATGTGCAATTAAACCTATATTTGTCACGGAACACTGGCTGACGTATAAAACTAATTTTCCATCATTATGTGTTTAGACAAATTGTTATCTTACATATAAATTAAGACCGGAAAGTATTCATTACTAATTGAATTATGATTTGAGCACTAAAATTTAAACAACGAAATGTTTTGTGAAAGAGTTTCTCTCCTAACTGCATCCTATATCTTACGGTGGTAGATTGTGTTCGATGGTAGATACGTTATAAAAACAGTTGTACAAAATAACTCCGGAGTATTTTCTGTCCCCTTTCAACGAGATGGGTATTCTCATTAGATAAGGTGCTATGCATAATACACTGAACAAGATTTATGATAGATACATTACTGTATCGTAATGACCAGTTGTTGATAAGACAGAATTCTGAACTGCTATGAGATACGAAGAACTGAATTTGATTTTTGGTTTGCGGTGCATCAAAGCGAGGAAGAAAACGAGAACAAAGAAAGTTTCATTTCAGGCATTTATATAAAATCGTATGTTTGGTACGTTAAACGTACTTAAATCACTTGTGATTAATCTGGAAATAGCCATTTTTCGGACCGAGGAGAAGAATGGCTGCAGTGTATGGTAAGCGAGATTTGACAGTTTTTTAGCTAGATTTACACTCTAGAGAAACGTTTTTTCAATAATCTTCCAGAAAATGTAAAACGTCACAATGGAAATATTTTTTTCTTAAATTTATGAAGCTTTCAGTATTTATTGAATAAATCTGATTTTAAATCTATGTTTCTACTATCGTATTTGGTGTGTTAAGTTATGTAGTTCCTTTAATCAAAGCAAACAATTGCTTGTTTCTAATAATATAGCTTCTAAAAAACGAATGTAAATTGTAAATTCCAAATATGGGAAGTGGTTCAATTGTTTTATTAAGCCTGATTGAATTTAAAACACCTTTCATGGCATTCGTAAACAGAAACAAAAACGTACTTTCCTCTGTTATCAGAATGAACACTGGTGTTTTTAGGCTATGACATCCCATGGGTCTATATGCCTTGAAGAACACCAAATACACAGTCGAGTTACATTATTTTGACAATCTCCGACATTTGCTGTCAACAGCGCGTAGCCAATGAAACACGGCACGTGTCGTGAGCTGGCTCGGAGAATGTATAGGTGTTCTGCATGCAATCTGAAAACATATCACTTGTTGCTGTCATGGATCACAGGAGCGATTTATCGGATTTGCAAAACGGGATGATTATCGGCTTTTGTGCGCAGAATGGCAGTATTTCTGAAACAGTGCAGTTTGTGAACTGTTAGCGTGCTGCTATCATTAAAGTGTATCGGGGTTTCACAAATGGCAACATTGCGAATAAGCGACGCGAAAACTGTGGAGCACCACGTTTCATTGATGTCAGAGGTGTTCGTCTACTGCGATGGTGCGTGAGATCCAATCGACACTCTGCAGTGGAGCAACTCACTGGCCGAATGAACCAGAGGTTACGGAAGTGTGTCTAAAACGACAGTTCGGCGAACCCTGCTGCGTATTGGGATCCGATGAAGACGGATGGTCACTTCGCCTATGCTAACGAAGGTGCTTCGGTATCGAAAGCTTACAAATACACGGCAGTATCGAAATGGGCATTCGCTAATTTGCAAATCCTGGCGTTCTCCAATGAGTCACATTTCCTTCATCGAACCGATGGACGTTGACGTATAAGGCGAGAAACATCGGAGAACAAACAACATTCAACCATTGCTGGAACAACACAAGCTGATGAAAGCAGCTTTATGGTCTGGGGAATGTTTTCGTGGCATTCCGTGAGTCCACTCATACCTGTGGAAGGAACTATGGACTGAATTCCTTATGAATACATCCTTGCAGACCACGTACACCCACAAGTTCTGTCTGTCTTCCCTGGGGGAGGAGATCTTCCAGCACGATAATGCGACGTGTCATGCAGCTAAAAATGTACGAGAGTGTTTGGAAGAGCACGGCGAAGACTTCCAAGCACTTCTCTGGCTCCCTAATTTCCCAGACTTAAACCCAAACAGCATTTGTGGAACTACCTTGATCGTGTTGTTCCCTCTATGGATCCTCCACAACGCACCCTCCGGCAGCTGTCAGATGCACTGCAGTCAGCAATGCTCCACATAGCTATGAACATCTCCCAGCACCATATTGAGTCACTCCTACCCATCTAGCTGCTCACCGCACTGCACACGGCGGTTACTCTGGATTTTAGATGGATATCACAATAACGTGACTCCACCGTGTAGGTAATATACTTCTAAAAAAATTCTGAGAAAAAACTGCTTATGGACATTAATACAAAAAGCACTCTAGATAAGAGCAATTAGGGGCCATTTTATTTTTCAGAGGAAGAAATGTGGTATGTCAAACCATGTTTTTAAAATATTTTGTATTACGTAAACGAAGATGATCTTTTTTTCAGTTTAGTGACACTAAAATTCACATGCCACAGTATGCAACTGGAAGAAGGAGCAGCTTTGATAACGTAATAAAAGCGTAAAGTTATTTCTTGTGGTTTAAATTATCTACATAAAATCAGACAACTCTAAAAAAATTTTCCCAATTATTTTTCTAAGAACAAAGCTCAAGGAACATTAATTTCATAGAGTAATGAATTCTTTGAGTTAGGCATAACGTTTAAGATATACATTGAAACACTATTCATTCAGAGCATACTCGCAACTTTTACGGAAATTTTTTATTGTCATCACAGAAAATAATTTTCTTTCTCCATTGTGGGGCCTTGGTTTGACCAAAAAAATCGTTTCCTGATGTGCGATGAAGTCACGTGATTTTCAGTGAAATTTTGGTATTAGGAATATATAAATTGATAAGTGCGAGAGCGTGTTTCTCGAATTCTTGCGACATATACTTCTATAGAGAAAAGCACATCCTAATTATTCAAAAGTAAGGAAATTAAGTAAGGAATAGTCTCAAAGTAAATAAAAATTAAGGTCAGTAGATTTTTCGAATAACATTACTACCCTTGGATATGCCTTAGTAAAACCGTGGTTTAAAGTAAGAACCGCTGACTTCATAGGATTTCACTTATGAGTCAACTTCAAAATAATTATATGTCACCGACGTTATGACACCTAGTGCTTTAAAACCTTTTCGAGCTCTGTTACAGAATGAAGGCTTTGCTCTCAAATCCCACAAAATACATGAGAAAGAAAAATTGTAGTCGATAGTGTAGTTATTCTATTTTAAACAAGGCAGTGACCTCTCAGTTCAATAGGGAGATACAACATTTCCCATTACAAGTGCGACAGTGCTTTTAGATAAGTATATGTTGTCCTTAAAGGCACACATTTAATATAACGTACTTGAGCTTGAGTCAGATATAAAGACTTCTAACATTATCACATACATATATACAGGGGTCGGAAAGAATAATTGAACACCACGCTCAGATGTGTGAAATTTAATGCAGTGGAGTAAGTCGCAATATGCAAAGGTATGGACCATTGTTTGGTTGTAATAGCTTTGTTCAGAACATCAAGATCCTGTTTAAGAGTTTGAAATGTTTTGTTGCAAAATATCTTTCAGGGTGACGACGAAATGAGCGACCTTACGGGCTTCGAAAGAAGGCTAATACTTGGTGGCGGCTAGTTGGTGTCTTCTTGCCCTCAGTCGTCAGGGTAGTGGGATCATCGAGAGCTAATGTGTCGAGCGTTATGGCAGCATACCGTGTTCGTAGATAAACCTCGTCTGCGAAACACGAGAGCGCCGGAAAATTACCCTGACTAGTAGAGACAGGAGAGCACTAAAGAAGATTGCTGCCCGTAGTAGGAAGTCCACGGCACTGAAAATTAGTGCGAAACTCAATCTGCATCTCCAGGTCCCAATATCAATGAAAACAGTGGGGACATTTTAAACAAGATATTCAATGCCGTGTTGCTATTGCAAAACCACTGGTGACGGAGGTGAATGCACAACGGTAACGGTAGTAGTCCAAGGAGCATACAACGTGGACTGCCGATGCATGGAAGAGTGTAATGTAATTAGATGAATCTACATTAACACTATTCCCAAACGCAGGACGTGTTTACGTGTGGAGAACACTGTCAGATGTCTACAACTCAGACTATCTTCTCCCAACACAGCAGCATAGGGGTAATTCTGTCATGCTCTCAGCGGCCATATCGTGGTTTTCAGCACGTTCTCTGATCACCTTCGATGGAACGCTGAAATGGTAGGTCGTACGAAACCATTTTGGTCGACCAAGTTTTTTAGTTGTTCAGGAAGTTTCCTGCAGGAGATTACATCTATCAATATGATAAAGCGCCAATTCGCAGATCTCGGAATGTCCAATCATAGTTTAAGGAACATGAGGACGAACCTTAACACCTTTCTTCCCCTCCCCAATCACCAGACGAAAACATCATCAAGCCGCTGTGGTCGGTATTGGAAAACTGTGTAAGATCATGTCAGGTCGTATGAAACCATTTTGGCCGACTTTCAATTCTTCAACCCCTGACGCACATTGTAATGAAATTGCTAAAATAAAAAAATCGGCTGTCACCTTTGGCTACCCCCACTCTGTCGTAGACGGGGCACTCCAAAAAATACAAGAGAACACGGCGTGTTCCATAATCAGAAATAGCGAACCACCAAAACGCTATGTGGGATCTATACCTTATATCCTTCCAATAATTAATATCCTGAAAAATATATGTAGACCGTACGGCTTGAACTGTGGGGCAAGAGCCGCAACATCGGTCTATGGTCAAAAATGATAGGGACCAAATCCAAGGCATATATAAAACCGGTGTCTGCAGAATCCCACTGAAAGCAATTGAACCCGGGAAGCTAGACCTGATGTATACAGGCTCGACGACCCGCAATCTGAACACCCGCATAACGGAACATAAATACAATATAAAAGATGGAACCACCAACAGAGCAACGTCGTGCCTACTTCGTTACGAAACGTTTCAATCCTTATGGGACGAAACAAAAATATTTACTACCCCATTGTCAAAAAATCTAATGCTTTTCACCAAAAGTTTACATATATTAACCAATCAACAACAGTGTTGCAACGACTACTTTCCGTGTGTAATACCAATAACCTGGAAACATTTACTCCAATGTGACTCACCTAATTTGGACCCTAACTGACGGCATTGCTATTCTTACTTACGATCATACGTATGCATGCCCTTCCACATAACACACGTCCCATCCTCTTCTTGATGTACATAACCCACAGTTCACATAATTGGTCTCACACCTAATGATGAATCCGATGCGGATTTGAAAGTACTAGTCTAATTTTTTAAATGTAAATGTTTTTAACTATGGTGATTGTGCATTAAGATTTTACTCCATAATATAGTGTTCCGACGGCAGTGATCTACTTAATATACAACGTCAACACGAAACTCTTACGGAATTCATTGAGTAAGATCCCGTTATCGTCCTCCTGCATTTCTCAAGGACCCGGAGCAGTTTCTGCATGATAAAAAACGTACAATAGCACTATCCACCATTGAGGATTTGTACGCGTCCATACCGAGCAGTACGCAAGCTCTTTTGAATGCCAAAAGTGGTTCAACACCCAGCTAGATACGTAAAAACCTTTTGCTAGGTGCTCACATTATTCCGTCAAAATCCTGTACATGTCCCTAAGCTCTTCTCTGAGACTTCAATGGTAAACTCTACATTGAAAGCTTATGAGCCAGAGTAGAGTTTAAAACTAAAGAGGTTGGATTTTACTTAACGCTGTGATGTAACAAATGTCGCAATTTACAATGACCTCAGCACACAACTTGTTCTTCACTGATCTCCATCAAACGTCATAAACAAAATCTTTTGGATTTCGTCTTTATTTTCTTTATGTCATGCAGATATCGCTGAATATCATCTTTACATGATTTTCCTGGCCTACCTATACATTACTTTCTAGAATAGGTAAGTAACTAATTTAACCGACACTGTTCTACTGTCGAATCACTACGCAGACGGCCTCCTACCATTACACTGATTTCGAATAATCTTATTCTGTGCTATTACTATTATATTTCTCTTCTATGATGCGGAGGTTCGCAATGTGAGAAGTCATACGATACGGTTTCGAGGAAATCATTCATAATATCACTGGATAGCTAACCCTGACAGTAATTCATGCTGTCGTTACACCACCCAGTACATCCTGGGTGGTGTAACGGATAGAACACTAGAACGCAAATCGGGAGATGCGGGTTCGATTCACGCTCCAAGACGATGTAATTTTCAAGTTCTGTGTTGTGATTAACGTTACATGATGAACAGTGTATACAGGCAATTAGAAATGACTGATTGCTACGTTAATAATTTGCTTTGGTAACTGACATCCCTTATGCTATATCCGAAATTTCAATTCATATATTCATTTCAAATGTATCATGTAAAATACTACCACTGTTTCTATCGTATCTTAAATTTTAATTAATTCAGAAATGAGAGAAATTACCCAAACTTGACGCACTTTTACAAAGCTAATTTTTACCCAAAAGTTTGGCACGAGACTTCCTAAACACCCTTGAAATATCTTTAGCTTACCAAATATGTTTTATATACTGGTGTAGCACCTAATTGTGGTGCAACCTACTCCAAAATGTTTAGCAGTGTGTTATATATTATTGTGAATGCTATTATGTCATTGTAATGATACTACATGTATTTCGCAGAATTTCCAGTTGAAAACAATGTGGCGTAGTCCTTTGTGAAAAGGCAAACACAATTTTTTTAATCTTTATATATGTATTTAAAAAGTATACCAATTTACTGGATTTTCTAAAATCCATGATACATTTTAAATTTACAGATTTTAAAAGAATGACATATATCTTGTAAATTATCAAAACTTTTCTGATGACACCACTCCTCTAGAGTGCGAAATTATGCATGTGTTTCTATCTGTTTACGGCAAAAATGGATTTTCAATACGTTAGTACAAACATTTATCTGGAATGTTTTAAAGGTATTACCTGCAGATATAGCGGACTAGATTGCCTCCTAATGCTGATCTTGGCTAATTATAATGGACAATTGGAAGAAGAATTACAAAGGATCAAGTGGGACAGTAATGGACGATTGGAAGAGGAACTACAAAGCATCAAGTGGGACATCGTCGGGCTAAGTGAGGTAAGGAGAAAAGGAGAAGATCTCATCGAACTGAAAAGTGGACATCTCTTCTACTATCGTGGGACAGATACTGGCAGAACTAGTGGTGTTGGATTTATAATAAACAAGAAACTGAATGATAAAGTTGTAGAAGCTGAAAGTTCCTCTGACAGAGCTGCACGACTTGTTATCCAATTCTCGAGAAGATACAAGGCTCAGATTATACAAACTTATGCACCCACCACAAGTCATCCTGAAGAAGAAATTGAAGAATTTTATGAGAAAATTCGTCATCTAAATAGTAAAGGTAAGCAGCACTTGAAGATAATTATGGGAGATTTCAATGCAAAAATAGGGCAACGGCAACAGAATGAAACTTCAGTAGGAAAATTCGGTCACGGCAACAGAAACCAGCGGGGAAATACTCTCGTTGAGTTTGCAGAGGCAGAAGGGTTTTACATCTCGAACTCCTTTTTCAAGAAAAAGCCACACGGGAAATGGACATGGAGATATCCAAATAAGAAGACAAGTGAAATTGATTTCATTATGTGTAACAAAAAATTCGTCATAGAAGACTGCAGTGTGTTAAACAAGTTCAACACAGGTAGTGACCATAGATTGGTAAGATGTAAGATGTACCTCAACACTAAACTCGAACGTGGCAAACTCATAAGACAAATAAAATGTATTGACATAACCAACCTTAAAAAACACCATAATACCTTCAAGTTGGAACTAAAGAACTGATTCTCTGCTTTAGAAAGCCTAACATCGGAAGACGTGGATATTTCTGAAGTTAACAGAAAAGTAACCAAAGCTCATATAAAAAAAGCAACAAAATTAAATGGGTCTAAGGACAAGTGAACAAATTATCAGGGAAAACCAAAATGTTGATGCAAAAAAAGATAGATGCGGAAAACTAAAGAAGATGTGACTTCCAATGTGGAATACATAGAGCTATGCAAGACAGTACGAAAAAGTATCACTGAAGACGTAAAGAAATTTAACTGTGAACTAGTGAGGAAAGCAATTGAAAACAACAAAAGCCTAAAGATAGCAAAGGGACATCTCAGTAAGGGAAGAAAACAGATTATGGCACTGAGAAAAGAAGATGGTTCTGTAACAAGAAATAGTGGCGAAATTTTGACAAGAGAGAAAGATTTTTACTCCAAATTATATGAAAGGGGTGATACATGTACTCCAGACATCATGAAATGTACCAGTACCAAAGTTTTTCCAGACATCCCAGCAGAAGTTGTACATGCAATCAAGAACATGAAGTGGGGAAAAGCTCCAGGCAAAGATGGAATTACTGTAGACATCAAACAACAAGCAAGTGGAGAAATCGAAACAGTAGTCGACCAAATTTTCACTCGATGCCTTAATGAAGGGAAGATTCCTGAGGATTGGAACAACGCTATAATGATTGTGCTACATACAAAAGGGGACATTGGGGATGTCAGGAACTACAGACCTATCAGCCTCCTCTCAGTGGTTTATAAAATCTTCATTTAAGTTCTTTCACACCGCTTGAAAGTAACACTGGACATGGATCAACCTGGAGAAGAAGCTGGATTCAAGAGAGGCTACAGCATAATAGACCATATCCACGTATTGAGAGAACTAATTGAATAAGCGAGGAATTATGAACTTCCATTTTGAATGGCTTTTATCGATTATGAAAAAGCCTTTGATTCGGTGAAAACATCAGCAGTTACAATGGCTCTGAAATCCTGCGGTATTGAAGATGCATACATTAAATATTATTAATAACATCTATGAAAATGCAAGTGCAAAGATTCGGCTGTTTGAAAATAAAACACACATAAAAATTGGAAAGGGAGTGAGACATGGGGACACCATATCTCCGAAGCTCTTTAATGCCATATTGGAAAATGTCTTTCATTCACTGAACTGGGAAAACAAAGAGATAGAGATTAATGGAGATTATCTAACCAACCTACGTTTCGCTGATGACGTAGTCATTTTTGCAACTACCGCATCAGAACTGCAGAGTATGATCCAGGAACTTGCTGAGAAGAGTAAAGAAGTGGGATTAAAAATGAACTTTCAAAAGAAAAAGGTGATGTTCAATGCTTTTACAAGAAATGAAGATTTATCGATTGATGCAGAAAAGTTGGCGATAAAAGACAAGTAGGTTTATCTTGGACAGCAGATATCAAGTGAGGGTCACATTGATGGAGAAATTAATCGGCGTATAAAACTTGCCTGGAGAGCTTTTAGAAGAAACAGCATAATTTTTAAAAGCAATATGTCATTATGTCTCCAAAGGAAAGAAAAGTGTTTGATCAATGCATCCTTCCAGTGCTTACGTATGGTGCAGAAATGTAGATTTTAACTAAAAAAGACAAACAAAGGCTGCAGACAACTGAAAGAGCATGGAGAGGTGCATGCTTGGTGTAACCAGGAGAGATAAGAAGAGGAACTCGTGAATCCGAAAAATGACAAGAGTGGAAGACATCATGATCAGAGTTAAATCCCTGAAATGGCAATGGTATTGGTATTGGTAACTGTGGGTACCATAGTGGTACCCAGTTTATTGCTATAACAAAATACAGACACAGGAGATTCATTAAAAGCTGCAGTACAGAAAACAACAGTGCGGAAAGTCAGTATATCCACGATGCAGCACAACGTTACACAGAAAGGAAATGAATATGCACAAGAACAATGAATGGCCTAACGGCATGTTAAACACTATGCTATAACACATGTGCACAAATGTATGAAATGGACTATGCTATCATAACGGAACTGAAAAGTGGTTAGAGCGCAAAACATCATTGACTACCTCAGGAACTTTATAAAACTAACAAAGGTAACAAACGTACCACTATAATAATCCGCGATAGAGGAAAGCACTAACACAGCAAACTCTCACAATTATAGGTAATTTTAGAAACAGGCACAAATTCAGGAAACAACAGATAAGATAATGATAATGAGATAATGAGGAAATCACACAAGTAACGAGACCGATTAGTTGTGAAAACACAGCAAAAACACGCAATTATCGCAAATTTAAAATACATTACTTGTGAAACACAGCCAAACACACAAATAAAGCAAATTTACAATACATGACTTGTGAATCACAGTAAAAACACCCAATGAAAACTTCAAAATCAACATGCACTAAGTCTGCAAAACCAGGGAATCTAGCATTGAGAGAACAAAAAGTAATCGGTGTGAGGAAGAGAGCTAAAGTTCATCGGTAAAAGAATAGAAGGTATCACATATATGCTTCTGAACGAGCTCCTTCAAGGAGACGAGACGGCGCGTGTAACGTCTCAAAAAGGCTGATACCGAGGATCGGTGGCGCACAGAGATTTAAAAAGTAACGCATAAGCTTCGAGTTGCGTTACCGCTGCATACAGGTCCAGATCAGGTGAGTGAAGGAATTCTTCAGAACCAACAATCGTACGTGCAGGTTGAAAAAGACGTAAAAGTTGCTGTCTGGACAGTGGTCTAGGAACTGGAAGAAACGTATCAACGGCCTGTAGAACCTCAGCATCAGAGAGAGGATTGACAGGACCTGAGCGGAGAAGCATACTGTTTGAAGAATCATCTGGTGGAGAAACACCGGAACCAGAAACATCGGAACACTAGATGAATCCTCAGAATGTGGCACAGAAAGTTGTTTTAACTTTTTCTGTTTTACAGCGCCTTTAGAAGTTCCAATCCGCTTCGAAGAAGAAGCTGAGGCGGATGTATCCATTAGTGGATAAGGCTCACCTCCCAAGTCAAGAGACGAGGAAACCAACGTCGCCGAAGAAGCAGTACGTAGCTGAGCTGCCTTAGTGGAGACTGGTACAACAGCCGAGTCTTCAGGAAGATGTTGCAACAAGGGTATGGTAGACAAGGTTGTAATTGGACATCTGATATCCGAGAGGCTAGGAGAAGAGCCAGACGGCCGATCTGCCAAACACCCACTCAACACACCCGGATCGGAAAACTCAGCTGTAGACACATCTGTAGTTGAAAAAAACTCTGTCAATCTTGAAGGTGGATGCACAATCATATGGGTCGGGAGAGGAGGAAAGGCAGCATTGTCCGTGACGGAAATGTTCGTCTGACGGAGAAACGAAGAATTCGCGTCAGGCAAACTACCGGTAGTGGGGATAGTAGAAAGACCAATGTAGTCAGCAGTGGGATGCGAACTTGATGAACGCCGCCCCGGTGGCGCAGTGGTATAAGCGATGGCCTCTGCTCATTCATCCGGATAGGGTCCAGGTTCGAATCCCAGCGAGGCATGGATGTTGTTTTTGTCTTACGGCACTGGCTCTTTCCCTTCCCTGGAACAAGTGACCCTAAAGTAGGGACGGGCGACTGCTTATAGCCCATTGAGTTGCTCAAGGCGGTCGTTAAACCTCCAATCAAAAAAAAAAGAACTTGATGAACGTCCGCGTCGAACGCGGTCACAGGAGGCAGTGGTGTGATTCTATGTTAAACAGTGTGTACAATAGTGAGCAGTGAAAATCTTGAAACTGTACGTTCGTGCGCCAATTTCAACAGTAGCTTTTGTAGGGCAATCCGCCAAGGCTTTCTCGGTGGGAAAAACGACCATCAACTGACGGCGAGGTCCGGTAGCATGTGCAAATCGAGTTCTGCGGGGAGCGTCAGAGAGGCAACGGACTTTGCCAACAATTTTACAAACATGACTGACAAGAAGAAGAAGTGCAGTATCAGGCACTTCCTGTGGAACAGGATAGAATGTGATGTTCACCGGTCGCTTGGAAAGAGGCGACAGGATGAGATGGTTTGTCCCAATCGAAAGTCCGTTTGCAAGAAAAAGTCAGTATCCTCCTTGTCATTGAACTGTACCGAGATACCCCGAAGTGTACGGGAAATTCCCGCAATCGACGCAGACGACACATGTCCAGAGAGGGCTTCCATGTAGCGTGGCAATGGGGTATTTGGTGAGAATGAAGGAGCACACCTCTATCCAGGAGGATATGGAACTCACTGCCAATCTGCGAATTGTCATCTATCGTTACCTTCACCTTGTGGTCGGATACCTGAAGAATAGATGTTGCTTGCAAAAGACCATCAGGTTGAGAGGAATCGGACGTAGAAGTAGTGCCTCGTTGCACGATAGAGTCAAATGACATCTTCGAAAGAGAAGTCTGTTCGGATCCCGCAGGCACAGAAGGCTGTGAGGGAAGAGAAGCACAGACCGAAAGCAAGGCAGTAGAATCAGTAGTACCCAGGGAGGGCACCGAGGCAGATGCAGGAGCTGAAGAAGAAAGCGCAGCCAAGTCCAGTGAAGGCACCGGTGCAGGAGTACTAGAAAGCTGGGAAGGCATCTGAGCAGACACATCTGAGGACCGGAGTATGTTAACTTCCATGGACTTGTTTTTTTTTTTTTTTTTTTTTGATTCGAGGTTTAACGACCACCGTGAGCAACTCAATGGGCTATAAGCAGTCGCCCGTCCCTAATTTAGGGTCACTGGTTCCAGGGAAGGGAGAGAGCCAGTGCCGTAAGACAAACACAACATCCACGCCTGACCGGGATTCGAACCCGGACCCCTTACGGACGAATGATCAGAGGCCAGCGCCTTAGACCACTGCGCCACCGGGGCGGCCCATGGACTTGGGAAGTGTGACGTTACGTGCATCCGCCACGTCCATAGATGATAAGGAAATACCGGAAGCCGCCATGTTGGCAGCTTCCAAACGTAAACAAACGAGCAAACGATAAGAAAACGGATGAATATGAACTAATATGAGGATGAGGACGCTAGAAAAGTAGCTCAAAACGTACACAGTACCTTTAGACAGCCGGGCCACGCAACAGGTGAGTGAGGGACGAGGTATTGCACTCTAAAATGCATAAAATATTGGAGCCACCAACACTACGTCTGACACGAACGAGCAATGGGCTGGACATACTGCCAAAAGGACAGATCATCGATGGACAGCCGAAATTTTATATTGGATTCCAAGGGACAGGAAAAGACCTAGAAGAAGACCACATGGGAGATGGGTGGATGAAATTCGAAAGTATGCGGGAGTGACATGGAGGAGACTGGCACAAGACAGACCGTTGTATAGGAAACTTGGGAAGACCCTCGCCGGGCAATGAATTGATAATGGTTGACAATGATGATGATCATGATATCTACGTCAACAGAATAAATCCCGTTTTTGTAATGAAATAGCTTTTTTAGGCAGTTACAATTGAAACTGTTTTATTGAGATTACTTAGCACTGACTAAATGCATCCCATAGAGAAGCAACATAAATAAATCGGTAATCTTAAGTCGAAATCCAGAGTTAAATCTGCAGCATGCTGGTCGGAAAGGGAGTGGGTGGGGGTTGGGGTGGGGTGGCTACAACTGGAACAAGGCTGAAAAATGAAGCAGGTGATAACATTATGTTAAACACATAGTTCTTCTCCCCTGTTAAATCTGAAAGGTCAAATGGCCGGTTCGGGTTACTTTAGCAAAAATTAACTTCTACCTCGTCGTAGGACAGTAACAAACGGATACCTCAGCTCCGGGTTAACCGTTGGTCATAGTGATTTTACTACACATCAATTTATGTAATTTTTTCGACATAAATACATTGTTGCGAACGTCCACTAAATTGCACGAAGAATGAGCGAATTCTTCATTTTACACTTTTTTCATTTGCTGGGAACGTATGTCAAGATATATTGTTTCGTGAACCTGAAAGGTGGGCGTACGTTATTAAGTAGTCAGTAACATATGCACTGAAAAGGACAGTGCATATGTTGTTACATTTTTCTACACTTAATGGTGTCTGCGTTATATCACTAATCTTTTTGATAAGGTTTGTAATATATTAACGATGTTAGAAAGTAAAACTAAATAAAGAAAGCTAGTGGGTACAACTCGAAAGTGTGTGTCTAGAATTGAAAGCCTGTTCAAAAGCTTTAAGCAATAAACACCGCTCCTAACTTCGTAACGAAACGGAATTGATGCTATTTTATTAAATTAAATTTTTCAGATATTCAACTGTAAATTCTTCAAGTTATTATGTGATGAGTTGAGAATTCAGTATTTCATCCTCACGTATCTCTAAGCAGACATGATATAAAATATAGCAGATAATAAATTATTCCCGTGTATCGTGAACTGAATGTAGGTATTTTTCAGAAAAGTGATGAAAGATGGGGAAAAATGTTAAAAAAATGTGTGAGACAAATCGCACACTGTTAAAACTATAATTACTACGCAACTTGGCGGTATGTATATCTCACCTGTAATTGGACTTACTAAGCCAAAGTAAATCCCACGCAAAATCGGTTCCCATGAATGGTTTCCACAGATTTACGTGGAAAATATATATAAATGAAAATTGTAAGCTGCATAGTCATTGCTTTCCGATGCTGTAAAATGTGAAATATCTATTATCTCGTACGATCTATATTGGTGGCTTTGACTACGTAAATTGCATTCGACCACGCATATCCTGTAATTGTTCTTTGAATAAATGCTTCTTACCACACAGCAAATAATTCTTGGAAATTTTAAGTAAATCAAGAGACTTCATGAGGGAAGAAAGCAACGATTTTTGGGATAGCACACCTAAAGAAATTCAGTAATTGCGAAATGTGCTCTTAAGAAATATTAAGAATTTTTAATCTAACAGTAGATAATCATCAATTGAATTGATATTAGGAAAGTGTGTGCTTATGTCTGCAACAAAGCGTATCACAAGAATTGTTCCTGTCTACTGAATCAAATCCTTTTTTTTTGGCCATAGGGGCTAAGCTAAATTATTCCTCATCGAATTCCAAATTACGTGAGGCAACAGTAACCTGCGTTTAATTTGATGAATCAGAATCTCTGGCATTTCTGCAGATATAATTTCATGTGCTTTTTCCAATTTTTTCTGCTTTGAATTATTTTTTTCCATCCCAAATTGACGTTTCAGAACATTAATCCTAATATGTAAATTTTGGTAACTTTTTCTCAATAATTGTTTAAGTTCATATTTCCCCTAAGCATTTAGCATTCATCATTCAAACTATAGGACAAAGTTGCAAATAACAATTTTCTACAACCATAAGTTTCCTGTCCATGCTGTTTAGGAACCTAGAATTATTTAGGAGTGAATGATTTAAATTTTATTTAAATCATTAGAATTATCTAGAATTATTTAGGAGCGAATGATTTAAATTTTATTTAAATAGCGATTTGCTTCAGCTGGAACATAAAATGTTAACATAACATTATTTTGTTTCCTGTGTAGTAATTTTTTCTCTAAGTGCTTTACGACCATTGCGGTTTGGTCATCAAAGTTTTAAGAATGGATTCGGGAATGCTATAAAATTATATAATTCCAGCTCTGCGGCAAATGTTTTGCCAAATATTTCTGAGATAATAATATTTCCAGAAATGAAACGAAAATTTTGAAAAATACGAAGACTAAGCGGAAATGTTGTAAGATAAGAATGGGCATTTTATGTGGAAATCGAGAATAATTCAGATTATCTGAAAGATTAGGAAAACTTTGCATGTATGTTGAGTTACCATTTAATTACAAAGTTCGCAGGAGTATCACGAACTCACGAAAGGTAAATTGACAGGAATAGATAATAAACTTTCAAAGAAGCTGTGCTAGGACTAATTATCCGTAGAGATTAAAAAACAGTTTTGATTTATGATACACGGAAATAGGTACTGCGGCAAGAATCTGTAATGAAATAGGATAATTTTGTGACGCCCATCTTCCCTGCATTTGTGGAATGCACGTATCTGTCACCCGAGTTCATTTACAGTTGGGCAAAGTATAGATGTCACAAACATTTCATTCACCTTATAGCGGGAGCGACGGCTTCACGACGTGATAAAAACATATTTTTTAGCTTCCGGTTTATTCGAGTCTCCCAGTGTTCAATGTTACGCCTTTTAAAGGGGTATTTTCCTTATGCCCCATTTTCGCTCCTGTTGGAGGAAACTCCACCACAGAGATACGAATATGGCGTCAGTGGGAAGATGGAGGCATGTCGCCCCAACTTAAGCAAGCTCGGAGCTATAGTCCAGTTATGGAAAAAATTACCGTATTTTTTTTCACCAACGTTAGCGTTGGCAGACCGAGCGGACACCACACGACGCTTAGCACAATAATGTCGGTCTGTATCGCATCGATGGTTTACTGCGAACACTGTACACGCCCTGTTTTTTCTTCAGAGAGACCTCGACCCCTGGTGTCCCTTTCTTGGACTTTCAACAGCAGCTGCTGTTATGAAGCTTAGAAAGCAGACACCGGGGAGATTAATTGCACTGAACAACGTTTCCGACCAGTAGAAGTTAAATCTAATGACAAATGATGTACATACCCATGTGTAGCAACACAACGGTAAAATGGCTGCTATCATTTTGCAGTGCCATTATGGGCCTGACCACGGGAGTTTTATTAATAGGTGCTGCTGGATTCCATTAACTTTTCCACTCACTAAGTATTGTAGGATCCATGACTATTCAGTGCTACAGGGCGGACTCCGTACCGATTAAACTGTTACAACGTCTACAGATGGTATCTGATGCCAAACTTCAGTATGAAGTGACTTAACACATCTGGCACAGACTACCTTATAACTCCTAGATTCTTGAAATGTAACACACATTCCTCGAATATAGTATTCGCCTGATATTTCGTCATTTAAACGGGTGTTGGACATGGTCGCTCGATTCCTGGACTGTCATTCTCCGTCCTTTCTTACCCAAGACTAACTTTGAGCACGAATGGAAACAGCATGGAATGACCGTCCGCAGTGCGTGATTACAAGTCGCAACCCTTCGATGTCACGCCATGTGTCTGGTGGGTACACAAGATGCCTCGTTTTGTGCATTCCAAGTCACTTACATATCTGCAAGTCGGATAATTACGTTTTGTGTGTGAAATAAGTATTGTACCCTATAAATATCACTTCAATATCTCAGACGTTTCTGTGTTTTTCGTTTTCAACAGACAGTAGTGTATGAAACTACGTGACGAGGCGCGACTAAGACGAAATGCAATGCGTTCTGTGCAAATGGAATCTCTCTCCCTACACCATCTCACAATTTTTTTCAACTGTATGAATAACTGATCTCAAGCAGTATAGTACTTGGTGTGTGTACGCCTTATTCGATTCTAAAGTTTCAGTACTTCCAACCGACGAACACTAGCTTGTTTAATGTCAATTAATTTAAGCATGATTAAATTGAATTCAATTAAAAGGTATACTTAATTCCCCTATTTACAAATACCGTAGTGGTTTGCAGCTTTTAATGAAATGAGAAAAAATATACGTAAAACAAAATTCGGCCTAAACGTAAAAATATTGCTCCTTAGCTTGACTACGAGTGCTTCTTTAGACAATGACGAATATTAAAATTTAATGTATATCGTTACTGTTGCCGAAACTTTCAATGCCTTAATATTCAAGTGTAATGCCTGACACTTTGAAGGACTATGAGTGGCAGTGTTCAGATTCAAAAGGCTTCATCAGTTTGAGTCTTTAATACAACATTTCGGACACCTAGGGAAAATAATGCTATTAAAAGAAGGTAAAATCCATTCTACACAGGGTAGAAATCGGAACTGACTGCTGCATTTCACCAAAATCGTTGTTCTTTAATAAATAAAAATAGAAAAAAAAATTGGTTACTATTGAAGTGTGCCAATGGTTGATCTGCCTTTAACATTCACACGTGCAAAAATGTTGAAATCTTTTGCAAAGTACTTAAGATTCTGGAAGTTAGCTTGGCAGGTTTTTAATTCATGATACTCTTTTGTAATCCGAATTGTTTGGTCATTGTTATTGATATTTAAAAATACATTTCGTAATTCCTAAATTTCGTTCGCAGTTTTTGGCGGATGTACAGGGGTTCAACAGAATTGTGTAAAACCCAGGACAAGAAGGATTTACGTACTAACCACTGGACAAAAGAAATACGATATTATATTCCAAAGGACGGAAAAAAGACCAAGAAGAAGACCATGCAAGGAGATGTGTTGATGAAATTCAAACGAATGTCAAAGTGACATGGAGGAAAGTGCCTCAAGAAAAAGTTGTGGAAAAAACATGAGAGGCCCTTTATCCAGCAATGGATTCATACCGGTTGATGATGACGATCATGATATACAGTGAAACCTCTAAGTAATATTCATTGCTCTGAACAGAAAAAACGACTATATACGGAGGTCAAGCTAAAATTAATATTGTTTGTCCGTTACGTTTGGGCATAGCAAATACTGGATGTCAAAGCAGAATTAGACAGGTATTGTCCGTGATTGTAGCAACAAAAAGAACAGAATGCATGCTGTATCACGCGAACCAACAGAAAACACGTGTTAGTTCAAGAGAACTCTTTAGCTTTATAACATTAAACACAACCGATTGTTTCCAGAACCAGCAATGGCAGAATAAATGCAAGAGCTTTTCTTTTCATCTGACCTATAGTTCACTAGCACTGGATGATGTAGAGCTAAATTTTAACAATTTATCAAGGTTCAGAGGACTTTACCAATGCAGTGTGTGAGCCCTGGTCTTAAATTGCCCTGAGAAATAGCAAGATAAAAGATGTGGGTGAGGGTAAATTCTCCTATCCGAAATGGATAAAAACAACATTTTAATATCAAAAAAAAAAAAAATACGTTTTATAACATCCTATTTTTTCATACGATGTGTCACACTAAAACCTGCAATATTCCTGTGGGAATTAAAATTTATTTATATTTCTATGTGGTACCGATGTATATGAAAAACGCCATGCGTTTCATTTTGGGCAATGAAGAAGTATCTGGACCCCCAAGTGTATATCAGCAAAATGTAAGCAATCATAGCTTTTGCAGCAAGAAGAGAAAGATGCAAATAATGATGATGAATAAAGGCACCATAGGTCAGGAAATATACAGAATTGATCTGTACAGAGAATGTTGAACATAAACATTTTTTAGAATTCAGTATCGAACGTTGCAACAGATTTATAATCACTATTTATTTGATTTTTTTAGAACAGGTATCTCTGGTATGACATACAGTTAAACACGCTGTTTAATTGAAACTAGTGCACTGATTATTTTACGAAAAAAAAATAAAAGTTAACTTTCAGCATAAGTGAATAAGATTTTAGGTGACAGCATTCCTTCTATTTATATCTGTGTTGAAAAATGAAACAAATTTGCAATCCCACATGAAAAAATTACTCGTGCTGCAGAATTAAGAGGCTTTTAGTTCGAAGTATTTGCACAGAATAAGAACTTCATTATGCATCCTTCTCTTCCTAGGAGATCATTCAATCGAGGTTGCACGTCGGAGTCATGATAAACGCAACGAAACCTTCACATACATGTGAGGTAATTTCAAACGAAACGAAGTTAGGTACGACATGAACAAACAAAAAATTTTTATTAAATTGCTTAAATGAACGTTTTGTTTGGTGTTATAAATTTTTGATGTAGCTTTTTGCTAGTAAATATTGCTGAAGTTCGATTCATATACAGGTATGCACAGACGATCCTGACCAGTAGAATGGGCCGTACGCTTGAGATCAATGACTTTCAACATGGCACTGTAGTAGTATGTCAAATTTAGAACAATTAGCTTCCAGACATTTCTGCCCAGCTGCAGCTGCACCGAAAAACTGCACTTCATATTATTGTAAAATGGAAACGCTTAGGAATATCAACATCTCAAATGCGACCTGGTATACCACGTACAATGAATAAATAGCACCGACTAGCGATGAAGGAGAGGGATTATTCAAAATGTTTTTTCCTATTTTGCCAAAAATCACCATAGAGCTCCAAAGCACCGCCGGAAGCAACATCGCCGACATAACTCTCTGTCGATATCTTTCAGAAATAGGTTTTCATGGCTGAGCAGCAGCACAAGAGTCTAACATCAGCAAGATCAACGCCAAATTGTTGGAGTTCTAGGAAGCTCAGCGCAAGTGGACGCTGAAGCAATGGGAACTCGTTATTTAGAAAGATGAATCGTGTTCCACCACCTTGTAGTTGGATAGGCGAGTCTGGATTTGGCGGATACCAGGTGCTGCTTTCTCGACAGTATTGTGCCAGCTGTGAAGTTGAGCGGAGGAGGCGTCATGCTCTTGAAGCCAGTCACCAAGTTCCAGGGCAGGGACTAGTAACCCAGCTGCCTATAACGATATTCATAAAAAAATCTGGGATCTCAACATTTTGGAAACAAATCGGTGAAACTGATTTCCGTAAGTAAACTCATAACATCGTGTCCCGAAAGCGAGGACCTTGCGAAATTTGTTTCATGAGATGTGTGTGTAAAATCTTGACCAACATGAACATCTCTCCGATGGAACATTTTTGTCATAAATCGGAACATCGACTGTGAACCAGGCAAAATATCTCGAAATCGTTGACCGACATGTCTTATACTCTTGTGTAGAACTCTTGTAGCAGGAAACTCCCGTAGCAACGAACCAAATCTAGTGGAAAGGCTTTCCAGCAGAAGGAAAGCTGTGATAGTACCAAAATGTGGATGTTAGTCGCTTTCCTGTTACAAGGAGATTGTAAAAAGGCAATTGTATGGACACTTTTCATCAGATAGTGTACACTTAACCCTTAACGCGGCCGATGTTTCTGAACCAAATGATGTCCAACATTTTCAGAGCCACCAAAAAGAAATGTTCCCACAGCTGCGGGGTTTAACAAAATTTACGGCAAAGCAGTTTCTTTCCCCTTTCATCTGAGTAGTGTCGATCATACATCTGTCTGTGGTCTATGACTCTATGGTGATAAGGACTCTCACCTTGTATTTTAAGATAATTTATTTAATATTTATATGTTAAGTACTCTAAAATGTTTACATTTTTAGAGTAATTAAGGCATGAAGGGGGAAGAGCTACTCCCTTTGACATGAACATCATGCCACTGCAAAGAAACCAGTCTCTCGTTTCTTAGGTTCGTCGCTATTGTTAAAATTCTTTTCATCGGTAATCAGTCAGAAAAGATCAGTGTCAGTCATCCGTCTGAATGACAGCTTCCAATAACAAAGCTGAAGGAAAGGAAACCTTTCTTGTGTCTTTCTTATATTTATTAAACCTTTCTTATGCCTTTTTTATATTTATTAAACCTTCCTTATGCCTTTCTTATATTTATTAAACTTTTCTTATGCCTTTCTTATATTCATTAAACCTTTCTTATGCTTTTCTTATATTTATTAAACCTTTCTTATGCTCAGGTCACTCGTTCCAGCCTCGTTTGGTCCACTTCTTAAAGCGCGGATATATTCGTTCGAGCAGATTTTACTACATTTCGCTAACACCGACTTAACTCGTTCCAGCAGGTTAAAGTGTTAAAGAGTTCTTCCTATGAATGACATTTATGAAAGAAAGAACTTCATGAATTTTTCAGGAGATATGATATTGTTGGAGAAATACAGAAAACGAAATTAAACACTTACTCCGCTAGGAATCTTATCTGACTTGAACGGAGAACCAGAGCTCATAAAATATTTCTCACCAAGGAACCTATCTACACAAAAATAATTTTTGAAACCCGAATTTCAGAAGCTTCATCGAAGAAAATATAAATTAATTTAGCACTCTTTAGAGGAAAAGCTCTATAGTATTTGCAAAAGAAATGGTGCCTAAATAGTACTCTTCATGAATGGTATAAAATGAAAGCAATACTTTTTCAAATCCGGTATTTAATGATTGTAATGTGGAGTAAACTGTTTCTTAGATTGAACACTATCTAAGTTTATGCCTGCTTGCGGGAAGCATTGTCTTAGAAAACGACCGATTTGCAAGGATCAATTTTGTCATATTTCAGACATTCTCACGCGAAAAGAATTTTCTAATTTGGTAGAAGGTCAAGAGATGATGTCCCAAAGATACGGACAGATATAGGTTGCAGTTTGCGACTATTTGAACACATGCTTTGCATTCGCAAGACATGCAAATCATAATTCCATTACAAGAGTCTCAGTCCATATCAGAAAAACTGTGGGAGCCGAATAACGTGTTTCAGTTTGATTCTGAATTTATTACAAGGGTAATATGTATGTTTGAGGAGATTTCACAACGACACGGTGTTGGAATATTCCGATAGGTATAATGCGTGACAGTTTACACTAATATACATAACTACTGACAGACATCTGAATCAAAAAGTGTTCCTTTGTTTCATCAAGCTTGCTTTCTACGCATATGGATTAGTGTGCCTGGACATAATCCGAGCTGTAGATAATCTACGTTTTTGCAGATCTGCTGTAGAACGAAAAAAGCGTTTTCTCTAGCTTCAGTATTGTATATTTCATTCTAGTCCTGATTTGCGTCCGAAGGGTAATATATTGCAATTTTAATACGACAAAACATTTCCAAGTTTCTATAATGGTGGATGATAAATGTAATAAATATGTGATAGAAACAGAGGCTCTGGAAAGCTTTTCAAAAAGCGTTTATAGTAAAGTGGTGCAAGACCGGTTTCACTGGTGATCAAAGCTTCCAATTATGTTGTAGTAATAGAAATTTCCAAAATTTCCAGAGGACCGATCCCATGAGTCACGCATCAGCGATTGTAGCGCTGAAGTCGTTAATTCACCTCGATGAAACCCTAAAGCATGGTATGTTCTTCAAACATACCAAATGCGAAGATTACAAATGTAATTCCTTTTTACGAATCGAACATAAAAATTGGTGTTAAACTTGGGAATTCCGTCTATCCACGGTCTTGAACAAGTGCGGGAAACTTGCGGCCTTCTGGGTCATAAAATGCGGCCTTTTGGGTGAATCCAAATTTTATAGAACAAATCCTTTTAGTTTTATTAATATGTTTTTTTGTCTTTAATTATTTTTATTTTAAACTTAAAATGACCGTATTCGTAATACCAAAGAGTAAAAAAAGATTCAACAAAATATTGCCCCCCTACTGAAAGCTATAATTAAAAAAAATTAGAATGTCATAAGGGCTATTTTGACACCTGCGACGCTCATGATTTCGTTCTATGGCTCTTAAAGAATTAAAAATGGAATTGATTGAGCTCTCTGAAGATGACATTTTAAAGTCATTATTTACCGCTGAGAAGAATTTGTTTGAAATATGGAAAAATGTAGTAGAATACCCACACTTTCGGCAGCATGTCCGAAAGACGCTTTCTTGCTTTTCAATCACTCATTGCTGCGAACCCTTATTTTCCTACCTAACCCAAATCAACAGGCCCTAAAGGTCGCAAATGTCGGATACCCATTTAGAGGATCAGCTAAAAGTTCGGAGCTCCATGTTGTATGTAAATTTCCAAATGCTTTCTAACAAAAAGCAGTCACAAGAAAGTCATTACAAAGTTATGGAAGTATACTTAATGCGGCCTCCCAACATAAAAGTGTTCCCAGCCTCTGGTCTAAAATGAAGCACAATAGAACCCGCTTACCACGAGTCGGTATTTGGTGAGATCGGAGCAGAACAAAAATTTTGTTTAGCATAATATTAAATAAAAGCTAATTTGATCGTTTTTAACGACCAAATTTTATTTGACTTCCTGACGTGATGAGGAGGAGAAAAAAAACTAAGGTCATCAGTTTATACAAGCGAAATAACAAAACTTAATGAAATTTCATTTTTAAAGAATCAGACAAAACCTGATGCATACTGTGCTTTAATGCAGTACTGGAAATGGAGATTTACAGAACGAAATTGCAACACCTCAGTGGAATCGTGTTGTGCCTGTGGGAAAATGTTGATAGAAAAACAATGGGCATGAAGCAAATGCTCCACAAACAATTTGTAAAATACAATTTCCGCCGCCCTGTCTAAGGTTCTAGTTATGCATTGGTAGTATCCTTTTAACAGAGTTGAAAACAAGCACCGTACTACTAAGCAAATACATTTAGAGTGGGATTCCCCACAATGATTAAGTGCATTTCTGGGCGACGATTGCATGGGTAGTTGGGGTAGCCATGGAATGTCGATATGTCCTGACTGGAAACAGCATACAGAAATTGGTGATGTTGTGTCTATTTCCAATTTCACCCTCCAAGTGAGCGTTGCAATGACAAGATCGGTGCCGTTTTTGAATAATTTATGTTGTTAAACAGCGGCCATTCTCACGTAGTGGTCAATTTGCCAATCCTAAACTTTTATAAGTGAAAAATTGTTGCTATAATGTGTTATGATATACAGATGAATATGTAATATAAATATGTATTGGTATTGTCAGGTATGTATATATATTTACACAATGTGGATCACCACCCGAAATTGGTTTAGCAGGCGTCCGGTTTTAACGAGGAGTTTCGTGAATAGCAAGGTCCCCCTTATAATCTTGTCCTGTATTTTATTAAAATTTACTCTCCAGTAACAGAGAGGTCGAACTTAAGGGAACATCATTTCCGCATTTATACCAATTATATTAGTGAAATGAAAAAGAAATAAAACGCGATTGTGCGGAAGTCAAATGCTTTCACATTGTCCGACAGATGGCGTCACATCGGCGCTAACTCATCTATCACACGTAGTGCGCCAGGGGTGAAAATGCGATAGTTAGAAATATATCTGGTACATCAAAGATTAAACAGATATTGGTTATCAGTTTGTTTTGGATATGAAGACATGATGTCAATAACCAATAAAATAAAACTTTCAGTAAAATATTGAAATCAAAAATTTCTTTTGGAAACTGACCTAAAGCTCTAAAATAGCAATATTAAAATAAAAATTATTTTTTGATACGCTGTTCCAACAAGACAGCGTGGTTGCAAGTGGATTAATCAGGATAACAGTGTTTGAATAAAAGTATCCATGTTTCTCACAATAAAATGTATATCATACTCGGAATACACTTTTGCAGAGCGTTTGGCTCGCCAACACCAGCGCAAATGGAGCGAAAAAATCGTCCTGATGATGCCGAGCCGAACGTTGTGCGAAACTAGAGTAGATGTATAACAAACATTTCTTTGTGAGAAATGTTGGTATTTTTATTCCATCTTAACAGGATAAGTCTCGTAGTCATTAATTATATAGATACAGAGTGGTCAAAAATTTTCTTAGAAATTCCAAGAATTTAATCGCAATAGTTAAACTAAGGATAACTTTAAGAATATGATATATATATATATATACAGAGAGAGAGAGTGTGTGTGGCATGGAAGTAATAAAGCCTTGGAAAGATTGAACGGGGCACACGTGTTATTTCGGACTGCAGTACAGCATGGAGATGACGTGTCTGTGGGTCGACACGTCGAGCCTATTGATACAAATAGTCCCAGAAGTGCTCTATGGGGTTAAGGTAGGGTGATAAAATAATATATTCGCCCGAGCTGAAATATTCACGCATTAATTTTGAACATACGAAAGCATTTTTCTTTATTTAGCGGGCGTTTAATAAAAAAAAAATGATTTTTTGCTCTCCCATCCTACGTGGATAAAAAAAATTCAAATTCTAGTTTTAAATATGTGCTCATAAGCAAATCGATTAGTACTACGTCGAAAAGACAGTAAAACTGCAATTCCTGGCAGAATGTTGAATTGTATCACGCGATTACAAACGCAAACGTATGACCAGTAGTACTTTTTCAGAAGCGCACACCCTGGGACGTTTCCATTCTCAGCGTTAAAACCACAAAGATATAAAAACGTGACACGCAACGCCATCTGGAGATTTAGAAGGCTAGGGTGATCGTTGGCAAAACATCACACCTACGGATGAGAATATTTCTTAGTTTGTTTTGTTTACTCAACGAAGCAACGAGCGTCCTCGATTTTACGAAAACATTGTATATTATGGAATTAATTTTATCCACCACGCGATGCCTTAGGACAAACTTTGGTAAGTTTTGTTATCCAAAAACATAATATAACAGCTACTATTATCACATCGTTGAATTACGTTGCTCCGGATTGAAAGCGGTCCTCTATTTGGTCAGCACACCATGCGAGATTAGATGCAATGTTTGAAACTACAGGGAAATATAAACGTGATCTGCAACGCCAGTCATAGAGCGTTTGTACCAGAGTTGCTTTAGCATCGTCGGATTACAAATGGCGCTCTATTTAGTTAGCACACCCTAAGAGATCAGATGCAATGTTTGAAACAAAAGGAAAATAAAAACGTGACCTGCAGGGCCATCTACGGAGCGCTTGTGCTTCAGTCGCGGGGCCATCTATGGAGCGCTTGTGCTTCAGTATGTCGGATGACTTGTTGAGAAACAGCTTACCTGATGATCTTAGCACAAATGTGATGTGACAGTTGATCGAAACTTCACCTCATAATAAAAGCATTTTGTATAGGAATTAATTTTAACCATCACACGAAGCCTTAGGACACAATCTGGCGAGTTATATTAGAATTAAATCAGAAAACATATACAAAATCATTTGTGAAGTTCAAATAAAGTGCGACTCTGTGCGGGTTTGCGCTGCACACTTAGAATACCTTGAATATTCGCCCTGAATACATGTACACTGATGTACAATGAAATTTTTGCACCTTAAATACATGCTACAACCGTGAAACATTGCAAATAGCTAGAGTAAATGCTGGTATGCAAATGATCCACGTTTGGCGCGATTGCGCATGACCGAACAGCCTGTGGTGGCGCTGCAAGCACGAACATACAGCTTTATGAACTGACGTGTAGAAAGCGAAAAGCACCGAGCGACGCAAGCAAGATTACAGAGTGACAAAAATGAGGGGTTGACGCAAGAGACGTCGATTTACGTAACTTACGTACTTTGAGAGAGACCTGATCATGGGGTTGAAAACAGCATAGTTGTCAGTGCGCTGTATAGCCCGCCACGTGGAACGCTCTGGCCATACCGTCAGACTGTGTTGGAATCAGTGGGCACGTGACGGCTTTGCCACGCGGAGTAGTGGCTCCGGATGAACCAGGTGGACCACCGGTAGAGAGGATCGACCGATCATGCCCCAAATACAAACGGATCCCACTGGGACCCGAATCCACTATACATGCAGGTGTAGCGGCTCCTGTGTGCCCACGAACCATATCTCGACGCCTCGCGGAAGAGAATATGCGATCCCGGTGTCCCTTACGTGTGCTGCCATTAACACCTGAACACCGTCGGCTCTATTTGCAGTGGTGCCAGGCCAGAGCGACGTGGAACGCCACAGACTGGTGACGTGTGGTGTTTAGCAAAGAGTTCCACTTTGTTTTGGGGACAGATGATCATCGTCCTTCGTCCCCGGGTGTGGAGGTCCTGGATAAACGACACAATCCCTAACTCGCTATCAAGCACCACGCCTCCGCCACATCAGATATTATGGCATGGGGAGACTGTGCCTACGATTGCAGATCAGGTGTACTAGTGGTACGTCGATCAATAACGGGCCAACGGCACGTGGATGAGATCCTACGGCATCATGTGCACCCATTCTTGACCACGATTCCAGGTGCGCTATACCAGCAGGATAAGGCCGGCCCACACACGGCTCGGGTTTCTCAAGACTGACTGCGTCAAGTCCCGACACTTCCATGGCCTGCCCTCTCCCCAAACGTGTCCCCTATCGAGCATGTGTGAGACTAGTTTAAACGCCAGTTGCCATCGTGCCTCAGTGTCCGGGATTTGGAGCACACCGTCCAACACGTGTGGGATAGTCTGCCGCAGTACAACATCAGTCGTCTGGCACAGGTCCCTCAGTAATTGTCCTGCATCTCTGTTTTTGCCATCATGTGGGTCATTCATCTACAGATGTTTAGTTCCATAAATTTTCAGTTCAATCCGATGCATCTTTCGTGGTGCTCAAATTTCATTGTTCGTCAGTATGTATATATATATATATATATCATCATCATCATCATTGTCAACCATTATCAATCCACTGCTGGACGAAGGTCTCCCCAAGTTTCCTCCACAACGGTCTGTCTTGTGCCAGTCTCCTCCATGTCACCCCTGCATACTTTCGAATTTCATCCACCCATCTCCCATGTGGTCTTCTTCTGGGTCTTTTCCTGTCTCTTGGAATCCAATCTAAAATTTCGGCTGTCCATCGATGATCTGTCCTTCTGGCAGTATGTCCAGCCCATTGCCATTTCAGGGATTTAACTCTGATCATGATGTCTTCCACTCTTGTCATTTTTCGGATCCACGAGTTCCTCTTCTTATCTCTCCTGGTGACACCAAGTATGCACCTCTCCATGCTTCTTTGGGTTGTCTGCAGCCTTTGTATGTCTCTTTTAGTTAAGGTCCACGTCTCTGCACCATACGTAAGCACTGGAAGGATGCATTGATCAAACACTTTTCTTTTAAGACATAATGGCATATTGCTCTTGAAAATTATGCTGTTTCTTCCAAAAGCTCTCCAGGCAAGTTTTGTACGCCGATTAATTTCTTCATCAATGTGACCCTCACTTGATATATGCTGTCCAAGATAAACGTACGTATCTGTTATCTCCAGCTTTTCTCCATCAATCGATAAATCTTCATTTCTTGTAAAAGCATTGAACATCACTTTTGTCTTCTGAAAGTTCATTTTTAATCCCACTTCTTTACTCTTGTCAGCAAGTTCCTGGATCATACCCTGCAGCTCTGATGGGCTAGTTGCAAAAATGACTACGTCATCAGCAAAACGAAGGTGGGTTAGATAATCTCCATTAATCTTTATCCCCTTGTTTTCCCAGCTCAGTGACTGAAAAACACCCTCCAATGTGGCATTAAAGAGCTTCGGAGATATGGTGTCACCTTGTCTCACTCCCTTTCTAATTTTTATGTGTGTTGTATTTTCAAACAGCCTAATCTTTGCACTTGCATTTTCATAGATGTTATTAATAATATTAATGTATGCATCTTCAATACCGCAGGTATTCAGAGCCATTGTAACTCAGACAAGGTTTGGAAAACATCTTGTCCTCTGGTATGTTTTTCAAGTATCTTACCTGACCAATAGACTACTTGCTTTGAGTTTCGGTTTGACGTCTAGTAGTATGGAACCGTTTTGGATTTTACACTTAGAGAAGTGAAGGAGATTTGCTTTTAAATTGGTGCTGTTTATGGAATTGATTAATGTTTGTTTTGGAGGAATTTAGTAAATATATGTTTTCCTTGTTCCTGCAGTTAAACTTCTAGTGAAATATATAGAGATTCTTGCAAAGAATTTCGTCTGTCAGATAATACAATTCGCAGAAGAATAGTTGAGATGCCAACTAATATTAAGAAGCGTGTTCAAGAAATAATAGATAATTCTAAATTTGCCATAAAATCTGATGAATCGACAGACATTAGTGAAAAAGGAAAGTTGCTTGCCCGTATCAGATTCATTCAGAATAACGAAATAATTACACAGTTTCTATGTTGTAAGGAACTTGAAAAACATACCAGAGGACAAGATGTTTTCCAAACCTTGTCTGAGAATTTGAAAAAGTTGAGATTTCATGAGTTTCTTGTTTAAAAATTTGTACGGATGTAGCAGCATGTATGTTGGGGAAACTGAGAGACTTGATGGCACTAATTAAACAGAAAAAAACTAGATATAAAATCAGCTCACTATTTTTTTCTCATTGGAGTGTTACTCACCATGACCTTTGTACCTGATCTGAAGTTGGTTCTAGATAAGACTGTATGCATTGTGAAATTGGTAAATGTGTACTTTTGCTTCCTAAATTATTTCGTTGGAAAAATTTAGCTGGGGGTGGGGGGGGGGGGAGTGGGACGTACAATATTTTACGCATGCAAAATAATGGGGAAAAATGCAAAAATGTAGTATTTCTACATGAAAGGAAATAATTTTTCCGAAGAACTTACCTGCGAGTACGATGGTTTGCAGCAGTTGTTGCGGGAAGCTGAAGCGGTGCTATCGGCCACGACGTGAAGGCTCCGTGCGTCGGAAGGGAGCAACAGTTGGTAGTGAAAGCGCGGAAGGATACAACAAGAGTGGGGTGTATGTCTCGGAGGAGTGTGATGCGTCGTTTAGTCGTGTGCAAGAAGAAGTAGTTAACAAATATTTCATTAATTATTAATAAAGAAATGTGCTAAATGTTGTTATTATTATTGTCAAAATGTGTGGGAATGTAAATAAATGGAGCAATGTAAATGAAATAATGTGCGGAAGAAGTTTTCCGTAAGTTTTGGTTCCTATTGAACCCCCAGTTTTGGTTATGGCGTTGGAGATCTTAAGGGGTCGGTGTGTTCTTCAAGCAACTCATTTGTACTTCTGCTGTTATTCCGTCCATCGTTGCTCCTTTTTTTGACTCGTGAAACGGATATAGTTAAAAATAAAGGATTTTCTTAAAATCAGGAATCGTACTACGGCAGGAAAGCCTAGAGCTTTGTCTCGAATTGTGGGGAATGATGAAACCTTAAGCCCTGACCAAGTCCGCAATGAAGTGTGGAGACTAACAAGTTTGGAGACAGCTACTAACACTGCGGAAAAAGCTACGAAATGGCTTGCGCGGCGACGGCTGCTCAGAAATTCATGTATCAGTTCACGGTGTGGTGAAGAATGTAGGCTGTACCGTTATTCCCAAGTATTTGATCAGAAACGCTGGAAATGTTGTAGGTGTCAATTCACTAAAATTACTCGATTTTCTTCGTTTCCAGGAAAAAGCCATTTGTCTTTGAAGAAAGTAGCCGTAATGGCGTACTGCTGGACGAAATATTATTCACAGAAACTTATTCACCACCAAGTTGTTGCGGGGAAAAATCCATCGTAGATTGGTGCAATTTTTGTAGTGAGGAGTGCGACAATTACCTGCGTCGCAATGTGGAACCCACTGGAGGATTTGATGACAATGGGGAGCCCATTATTGTGGAAATTGATGAAACGTATTTCTTCCACAGAAAATACAACAGAGGACGGTACAAGAGAGGACACTTGGTTTTCGGTGGAATTGAAAGGAACTCCGGGAAGTGCGTCTTGTTGGAGGTCCGAAATCAAAAACCAGGACTCTTCAGTCTTGATTACGCAGCACATCCTGCCTGGGACTCACATCAATTCAGACGGATGGCCAGCTTACGCAGACATTGATAATTTAAGCACTGAAATTTACACTCATTCCGTTGTTATCCATAGCGACAATTTTGTTAATCCACTGGATCCTACCATTCACACACAGAATGCGGAAAACTTGTGGATGCATTGGAAGAAAAAGCTACGACACCAGTTCGGAACACGAAGAGGACTTTTCGGCTCTTACATGCGTGAATTTATGTTCAGGACACTATTCACAGATAGAACAATATCTGCCAATTTTCTAATTACAATTTCGCAAAATTTCCCTTGAAAAAGGAAATTACAATGCATCATAAAACCGACCTCTTTCCTTCAGCGTATTCCTACAACCCTTTTCGATTATTACGTTCTGCTGAACCGCTTTGTTGTGTATTTTTCCGCCCGTAACTTGCCGCTCTCAACGACACTTCCACTCACCGGACTCAACCTTCACGCCGTCGCCGCTCCGTCATCTTAGGCCTAACGCACGTACTCTTCCGAACGTTCGCATTCGCAGGTAAGTTCTTCGGAAAAATGCTTCCCTTTCATGTAAAAATACTATATTTTTGCATCTTTCCCCATTATTTTGCATGCTTAAAATATTGTACGTCGCACTCCCCCCCCCCAGTTCAATTTTTAATTTAGGACGCTAAAAAACACATTTACCGTGAAATTTATCAAAACACAAATTCTAAAAGCGCGGTTAATTTCTCAACTCTGCGAAGAAATGGAATCGCATATCAATACCCAATGCACTACTCGGAGGTTCGCTGACTCTCCTCGAAGGAGTTTAAAAACTTTTTTCGAAACTGAAAAAAGAATTAATAATTTTTTTGAAACAAGAAAATGTGTGGGAATGTAAATAAATGGAGCAATGTAAATCAAATAATGTGCGGAAGAAGTTTTCCGTAAGTATTACACATCAGCTGGATGACAATGAGTGTTGTACAAAGCTGGCATATTTGGACGATGTCTTTTCCCTGTTGAATGTGCTCAATGTCAGTATGCAAGGCCATGATGAAAATATACTTACCACTACAGAAAAACTAACTGCATTCATAAAAAAACTTCTCTGGCTTGAAAGAGCGATGCATCATGAAGTGGAAATATTCCCTCTTTTAAAAAGTTTTAAAACGAGCAAAAAATTGTATGGCCGCATTCAGGTATATTTGGCAACACTGGTAAGAAAAGACTGATCATTTGTTCGTTTCGTTTTCTGCAAATACATCGAGTGGGTTAGAGACTCTTTTGTGAATTCCAGCTGTTCTGGTCTGACAATGCGGAGAAAATGTCCTGCATTTCTAGCGACTACACCTTGAAAAATCAAGCCGCCCCGGTGGCGCAGTGGTCTAAGCGATGGCCTCTGATCATTCGTCCGAACGGGTTCCGGGTTCGAATCCCGGTAAGGCATGGATGTTGTGTTTGTCTTACGGTACTGGCTCTCTCCCTTCCCTGGAACCAGTGACCCTAAATTAGGGACGGGTGACTGCTTATAGCCCATTGAGTTGCTCACGGTGGTCGTTAAACCTCCAACCAAAAAAAAAAAAAAAAATCAAACAAGGTAGTACGCCACTCTACTGGTTTTGATTTAGAACCAGCAAGAGTATCCACACATACCTTCAAGATCATTAGCTGTTCTACTACATTTCTCCAAGACACGAATTTTCAGATCAGACGAGTATAACAGACTAGTAAAGAGAAAGGTTTATTTCTTTTTTATGAGGAGACGATAGTTTGTTTCAAATTAGACCTAATATACATGATATTACACAACAAAATCAGGCTCACGTCACTCCTTCAGTTTGTATACTTCCTTAGGGTTATATATGCTACAGACTCGTCTATAATCCATAAGTATATTTTTTGAATAAATCATGCATTTACGTAGCTGGATTGTTTTAAAATTCATAATTTCTGGATGTACCATGATCATATTATAATGTAGACACTTACGTTATAATTCGATCATGATAATTTTAGTTTTAAGTTATGAATCAAAAAATGTTAAGAGCGGTTTTTGGGGTTTTATGATGTTTTTCTTACAGCAAACCGACAGGAATGAAACTTTGTTGGTAGTTTTGACATCGTGAGACATGCAAATGATGCAAGTATGACGCTCACCCGCTCATGTGACGCAAGCAAGGTGGGGACGTAGCGCTGTGCCTGACAGGCTATATTAGGTAGCCGCGTTGCGCGTGCTTGCCATTTTGACCCATGCTGTGGTGTTGGTTGCATTTGTTGCAAGTAACGTATGCCTAGGGAAAAGGTTCGGAAGCAATTCGAGCAGTTGGAGGAGTTCGAGATGGGGCCGCATCATCGGGCTCCGGGAAGCGGGATGGAATTATCACCGTATCGCGCGCCATAAAGGTCTTGCGGATATCACCTTAGAAAAATGTTGGTGGCAGTGGATAAAACAAGGCACGCAGCAGCGACAGAAAGGGCATGGGGGAACTAGACGAAACACACTGAGAGAGAACCGACGGGATTTCTGACATGCACGGAGTGACCCAACATCCACGATTGCGGATATTCAGCAAGCAGTGGGGCCCTCCACGCATCGTTCGATTAGCGCAAACACCCTTGTCAGACGGCTGTAAGACGTGGGACTACATGCAAGCAGACCGTTACGACGACTGCCCTTAACACAGGATCATTGCGCCGAAGAATGCAATCCTGTAGTGCCGGACTGTCATCTAGCCACTCTAAATGGCAGCGGTGATCTTCAGTGACGAGTCCCGCTTAGGTTTTGGAGGAAGCGATCAAAGAATCCGTGTGTGGAGGTACCATTGTCAGCGCCAAGATGAACGGTTTGTTGCCGAGCTTCACACGTCCAGAAGTCCTGGTGTCATGGTGTGGGCTGCAATGGTGCACGATACCAGATTACCTTTGGAGTTCATTACAGGCACTTTAACAGAATAACGTTTCCTTAATAAGGTCCTGCAAGCAGTGGCTCGGCACTTTCTGAAAGCTCTCTCCCCTGCGAGTTTTCAACAGGACAACGCTCGTCCGCATACTGCTGCTTTCTCGAGAGCTTGCATTAAAGTGATTGACACTCTGCCATGGCCAGCCGCGTTGTCAGCACAACTAGACAGAAGACAGGAAAGTCCATGTGACAGGCGGCTGCCAGGAAAATCCAGTCTTTAGTAGGGGATATGATCACCCCTAATTGCGTTGCGGGATTGACAATGTCTTTCCATGCTGAGCACGAGGTTGTCAAGGAGCTGTTGAGGCATCGCTGGCTATTCCTCTTGTAGGCAAATCGCTGCAGCGGAATTGTTGCTGGCGGTTATTAACGTGCTGCCAAGCGTCTCTCGAGAAGTTCCCACACGTGTTCGATCCTATTTAGGTCCGGGGACCTTGCGGGCCAATCCATGCGATGAATATCTTCACTCTCCAACAGCTCTGCGACAGCCACTGTACGATGAGGTGTAGCGTTGTCGTCCATGAAGAGGAACTCAGGACCCACAGCACCTCTAAACAGACGCACGTGAGGCAGGAGAACCTCGGTACAATAGCGTTCACCAGTGACTGAACCTCCTTGGAAGATGTGGAGGTCAGTACGGCTACCAAGCGTGATACCGCCCCTAACAAGAACTCCGCCACCTCAAAATCGGTCCCTTTCGATGATGTTGGAGGTGTGATTGCGTTTTCACTGCTCTCTCCAGATGTATATACTTCTAGAATCGCTCGTTAGAATAAATCGGCTCTCATCCGTAAAGAGAATTCGACCCCATTGCTGATTTGGCCAGTTCTTGTGTTCCTGGCACCAAAGAAACGGCCGTCTTCGATTAGCAGGCGTTAATGGCACACACCGTACTGGTCGTCGTGCAAGTAGACCACATATGTGCAGCCTCCTGGTCATGGTAAAACGCGATAACGAAGGTCCAGTTTTCTGTTGCATATGCCATACGATTCTCCCGCTGTCTGCCGTCTGTCTCTTCTCGCCTGTTGGACAATATACCCGTCGTCCGTCGCCGTGGTTGCTCGTGGACGACCACTGATAAACTCTCGGACAGCTGTTCCTGTCGTTTGAATTGATGTCCAAGCTCGTGAAACGATGCTGTGAGCAATCCCGAACTCCTCGGCCTCACTAATCGCATTTTGACCTCCTTCCAACTTCCCAATGACGCGACCTCGGATAAAGTCATCCAGATGTGGTCTACTGGAATGCCTGTTGGCCATATGACACGGTGGCACCAACTAGACGTCGTTCAAACCGATGTACACCGTGAAATAGCTATCACCGAATTGCTGATCGTACACCGCCCGTGTTCTTTATACCCTTCCAACACCCCCTTACACCCCCGCTACGTCATGCTGCATATATGCGCATGCCCTACCGTACCGGACCCTAATCTATCTCCTGAGTTTTCTTTCGGTCCGTTCTGTCTGCTCGTTCAGCTGTTATGCTAATTTCTCCTCTTCGTCCTTAATTTTTGCACACCACTGTAGTAAAGAAAATAATTGCAATTCCAGAGCAGTTGGGCAATTTATTCACGTAAAACAGGTATACGAGTGAAACAAGTCACTATGTTGTAGCGTCACCTCTGGATCACATACAAACGGTTACCCGGCGTGACATAAAGGCATACAATTCACGGATACTCTCCTGCCATACAGCACGCCATATGGTGTCTACAGTAGTGGCCAGATCGCCAACATTTCGGAATGGGAATAGGTGGTGTCCCATCGCGTCCCTAACGTGTTCGATCGGCGAGAGGTCTGACGATCAGGATAGCCACGGAACGGTGTCAACATTATATAGGTTGGCCTGGGGAGAGACGTGCCGTGTGTGGCCGGGCATTACCTTGTTTAGTAATTGCTGGCCGGTCGCTCTTTAAAGACGTATGTGCTGGTAATCGGCCACAAGTGCAAACAATTACCCATCACTGAAGTAAACACGGTGCCACTAGAAGCTATACCATGTTGATAGGGCCCGACATTACTTCAACCGGCTCCTCAACGGCTTTCTGCGCAGTGATAAGTGGCTGAGAGACCTCCTCTGATGTAATCCCCGTGCTGCAATTCGTAAGGCAATGATCTGGATGGCCACATCCGTACCGGTAGAAGACGCAACAGATGATTGAGGCCACGGATGATTTACAGCGACGAACTCGGTTTTATTCGAACTCGTCTGGCAACGGTCTGGATGCCCATATCCGTGCCTGTAGACGAAACAATGGTTGACTGAGGTCACGTATGAATTACAACGACGACCTAGGTTTTATTCGTGCGGTTCTCACAATAATTGTATCCTCGATTTCTGACGTTGCCATCGGCTAACCCGCTTCACTCGTGCCGCTGGTTTGTGATCTCGTCGACACATTGGCTCCAACACCTTCCGACTGTCGTGTCGCTCCGATCCAAATGCCTGCGGATAATGCGGCTTGACCAACCAGTTTATCTCAGCCCAATTTCACATCCTCTCTCATACCGATTATACATCTGCTCTCAAACTGGTTCAACTGCTCGTATTTTTTCACATGACCCTAATACAAGGTATCTTGACCGTCCGTGGAGATAAATGCAACCGCAATCAGCTTTCACAACTGTTCCTGCCTCCCAGCTTTGCTCTTCGTATATCATCCACGATGAGAATACCCGTGCGTTATGTAGCCAAAATTCTGTCATCGGTCGTTTTTTTTAAATCATTTGCATATTGGGTCCTGGGGTATTTGCATGCGGAGTTTCATCATGGTTAAACCATATTATCGGGATGACTCGTTTTGTTTTGGTTAAATAGTGTGCTCTATATATTTTGAAACCGCTAAAATAGAGAAATTCTTACAAAGAGGGAAAATTGGCAGTAACACTATACATTTTATGCTTAAAATGAGAAAAAGACAAATTTTTAGATTTTTGCAACAAATTCTGATTACCTTAATCCGGGTAGCTTTCGGCAAATTCATTCACAGGTTACCTACACATTCTCATTAAAAAGACCATTGCTGGTGCTCACAGTTTTTATATATCATCATCATCAACCATTATCAATCCACTGCTGGATGAAAGTCTCCCCAAGTTTCTTCCACAATTTGTCTGTCTTGAGCCTGTCTTCTCCATGTCCCTCCAGCATACTTTCGAATTTGATCCATCCATCCCCCGTGGGGTCTTCTTCCGGGTCTTTTCTTGTCCCTCAGAATCCAGTCTAAAATGTCGGTTTTCCATCGGTGGTCCGTTCTTCTGGCAACATGTCCAGCCCATTGCAATTTCAGTGATTTCACTCTGGTCATGATGTTGCCCACTCCTCTCATTTTCTTTATCCACAAGTTCCTCTTACCTTTCCTGGTTACACCAAGCATGATTTATACACTGCTGGACAATTGCTAAGGACGGATCATAAATGGCTACATAGCGCATAAAAAAGTAAGTGTGGTTGGATGCCAAGTGAAATAAAATAATGTCAAAATGCCAGGACATTACAAGAAAGACAATTTATTGTGCTCTGAAATCCAGAAGGCTTTGGAACGTGTTCAAGGGACAAGCAGGTCATTTTGTGCAGAATACGTAAACGTGGAAAAAAATGCAATTACCGTTCGCAGGCGTTCCGGCGTAAAATGTCAATACGGGATATGGCCACCATGGAGGGCGATGCAAGATTCCACACGTCGTGTCATGCTTTGCACAACATTTTCAAGCAGCTGTTGGGGTAATTTATCCCATTCCTCTGTCAGTGCACGGATGAGGGTGTCCTTGTTTATTGGAGGGCATTGGCGACCAGCAAGACTCCTAAACAAAACATCCCACACATTTTCAATGGGACTCAGATCTGGAGAACGTGCTGACCATACGAGGCGTTGAATATCCTCGCTCTCAAGACACTCCTGGACAGCGACTGTTCGATGACATGTTGCCTTGTCGCCCATGAAAATGAATCTATCACCGACTGCACCACGGAACATGCAAACAAGAGGTAGCAGAACATCATTAATGTATCGTTGGCCAGTCATAGTCCCAGTGGGAAGCACACAGAGGGACGTACGGCCATTAATCATGATGCCAGCCCATACCATGACACTACATGTCGGATACCCTGTATGTTTGCTGGACAATATGCAGTACCACTATCACGCCAGATCAGTTGTCGTCGACAATTAGACGATAGGCTGTATCTACTCTCATCTGAGAAGAGGACAGCAGACCAGTCGTTTTCAGTCCAAATTGCGATGTTGATGGCACCATTGCAAACTGGCGGCACGGTGACGTCTGGACAATGGGATGCACACAACAGGACGGCGGGCGTATAGTCCTCCTTCATGCAAAAGTCTCGCGACAGTTTTTCGGGAGATCAGCTTGCCAGTGGCAGCCATAAACTGATTTGCTACCTCACTAGCTGTGCTACGCCGGTGTCTTTTTGTTGATAACACTCTGTACTGATCTTCTGCAGATGTCGTACTGCGAACACGACCTCCCCCGTGACGTTTGCTACACTCTCCATTTGTTTGAAATGATTCCCAAAGCCTTGAAACAACACTGTGGCTGACGTCGAACTCCCTGGCAACATCTGTTATTTTTCGCCCTTCTTCAATCTTGCCAATAATACGGCCACGCGTAAAATCATCTAGGTGATGTCGGGAAGACATACTGAAAATTGCAAGGTCGTCAATTAATTCTTTCCCTTTCAACTTTGCGTTTGAACAACAACAGTCAATACGCGTCAAGTCCTTTATATCTCTTATCAGTGCTGTGACGTTAAGAACAAGTTCGTCAATCCAAAATTTGCATACCCACAACACGTCTTACTGTATCCCGCACTTATGCTAATTTCCACATTTTCCTGCCTTCCATTTTATGGTTGCTATCGTTGCTATTGTCATCCGTCCTTAGCAATTGTCCGGCCGTGTATATATATATATATATATATATATATCTGTGTGTGTGTGTGTGTGTGTGTATGTGTGTGTGTGTGTGTGTGTGTGTGTGTGTGAGTGTGTTTGTGTGTGTATAGAGAGAAAAATAATGATGAAAGTAAACCAATAAAAGAGAGTATAACACATGAGAGTAGAGTGCGTGTTATGCGCTGTAAAGTTCTTTGTGTTTCTACACTATTGCTTAGCGGTTGTTCTTGCTCCCTTTGGGTATTTATTTTTATCATTTTCGGCTTCTTTCGTCCAGGTAAGAATTCGGAATGTTTGCATTTTGTTTTTCTGTTTGGTCTTGTAGCTTTGGGAGCACGGCCAGTGGGACATCTGGATGTTGTCCGTCACTTACCTGGTCTCAGAAAAGCCACTTTCAAAAAATGGGAGCTTCCCTGACGACGATCGTTTGTGTTACTGCATGGTCTGTGTGTTATTTCAGTCCTTTTTTTCGTTCGTATGTTTTATGTCCTTAATATTGATTAGTTGTAATAAATGTCCTGGGCTGGTATCTTGCTTATATTTTGGATTCCGTTTGGTGTATTGTCTACGTTATAGGTTTAGTGGCATATGTATTTTTGGCCCAGTGCATATATGTTTACTTATTGGCATTTCATGTACATGAACGTTACATGTTCTTTTACGTGTACGAGTTTCGTTTAGATGTTTATGGGTTTTATTGTTTTATTTTCATTACTATTTTTCTATACAGCCTTTCCACCCGGATTGCTGCTTCACGCATTGGGAAGTTTGGGACTTTTTTATGCTTATTTTTTGAAGTTCTTTAATTTTCATATCATTGTACTTGTATATAGGGTATACACCAATAAAACGGATTACTAGTAGAGTATTACTAATTTCTACACAATCGATGCACTGTTACTCGTTATTATTAATTTTTTTTTTGAGGTTTAACGACCACCGTGAGCAACTCAACGGGCTGTAAGCAGTCGCCCGTCCCTAATTTAGGGCCACTGGTTCCAGGGAAGGGAGAGAGCCAGTGCTGTAAGACAAACACTACATCTATGTCTCACCGGGATTCGAACCTGGACCCCTTCCGGACGAAAGATCAGAGGCCATCGCTTTGACCCGTGCGCCACCGGGGCGGCGTTACTCGTTATCAATTTACATTTTAGCATTTATCCTTATTTGTCAAAATATATTTCTCGCAGGTACTGCAAGACACCACAGAACTTTTGTTAAAACACTCTGCATTACAAAAGATAAACTACTCATTTTTAACATTTCTCGTCTTAACATGTAACAGCAGTTTGAGTTCGTATGGTAAGAAACATATAATGCAGCACTCTTTAAACAGCAATAATAATTTAACAGTAAGAACTATTATTATAGATTACAAAAATAACAAAACTCTTTTGGAAATGAAAAGCGGAATTATGGCTTGTAGCTTTTCGGTATCTATGTATATAAAATTGTTTTTGCACAGAAATCGGTTTGTATATGTATTTGTTTAGTCGAAAATTATTGTATGGATAACGACTGCGAATATTTCTGCCATTACCAGACATTCGAAGAAATAACCAGTTTATAAAATAAATTGAGACAAACAAAATATATCAATTTTTAACGAAGTGCGTAAAAGGGGGAAACATTCAGATGTACGGGCATTCCTTTTATTCATCAGAATTAACACTTTCCTTAAATCATTCCTTTTTTCCATGGGTACAATTAACACTGTCCTCTTTTTTCATAGGTATAATTTTGTGCATTTACATAATGAAAACGTCCATTTGTATTATGACTTATCCCATTATGGAATTAAAAAAATCTAAAAGAAAAAGACGAATGGTTATATAAATACCAGTTAGGTCGCCCGGTAATGGATGTATTTACAGTCACATTGCAAGGTAAAAATGTACATATCATCATCATCATCATTGTCAACCATTATCAATCCACTGCTGGACGAAGGTCTCCCCAAGTTTCCTCCACAACGGTCTGTCTTGTGCCAGTCTCCTCCATGTCACCTCCGCATACTTTCGAATTTCATCCACCCATCTCCCATGTGGTCTTCTTCTGGGTCTTTTCCTGTCCCTTGGAATCCAATCCAAAACTTCGGCTGTCCATCGATGATCCGTCCTTCTGGCAGTATGTCCAGCCCATTGCCATTTCAGGGATTTAACTCTGACCATGATGTCTTCCACTCTTGTCATTTTTCGGATCCACGAGTTCCTCTTCTTATCTCTCCTGGTTACACCAAGTATGCACCTCTCCATGCTTCTTTGAGTTGTCTGCAGCCTTTGTATGTCTCTTTTAGTTAAGGTCCACGTCTCTGCACCATACGTAAGCACTGGAAGGATGCATTGATCAAACACTTTTCTTTTAAGACATAATGGCATATTGCTCTTGAAAATTATGCTGTTTCTTCCAAAAGCTCTCCAGGCAAGTTTTGTACGCCGATTAATTTCTTCATCAATGTGACCCTCACTTGATATCTGCTGTCCAAGATAAACGTACGTGTCTGTTATCTCCAGCTTTTCTCCATCAATCGATAAATCTTCATTTCTTGTAAAAGCATTGAACATCACTTTTGTCTTCTGAAAGTTCATTTTTAATCCCACTTCTTTACTCTTGTCAGCAAGTTCCTGGATCATACTCTGCAGCTCTGATGGGCTAGTTGCAAAAATGACTACGTCATCAGCAAAACGAAGGTGGGTTAGATAATCTCCATTAATCTTTATCCCCTTGTTTTCCCAGCTCAGCGACTGAAAAACACCCTCCAATGTGGCATTAAAGAGCTTCGGAGATATGGTGTCACCTTGTCTCACTCCTTTCCAATTTTTATGTGTGTTGTATTTTCAAACAGCCTAATCTTTGCACTTGCATTTTCATAGATGTTATTAATAATATTAATGTATGCATCTTCAATACCGCAGGTTTTCAGAGCCATTGCAACTGCTGATGGTTTCACCGAATCAAAGGCTTTTTCATAATCGATAAAAGCCATGCACAATGGAAGTTCATATTCTTTCGCTCTTTCAATTAGTTCTCTCAGCACATGGATATGATCTATTGTGCTGTAGCCACTCCTGAATCCAGCTTGTTCTCTCGGTTGAGCCATGTCCAGTGTTACCTTCAAGCGGTGTGAAAGAACTTTAGTGAAGATTTTATAAACTACTGATAGGAGGCTGATAGGTCTGTAGTTTCCAAGATCCTCAATGTCACCTTTCTTATGTAGCAGGATCATTGTAGCGGTGTTCCAATCTTCAGGAATCTTTCCTTCATTAAGGCATCGAGTGAAAATTTGGGCGAGTACTGTTTCGATTTCTCCACTTGCTTCTTGTATCATGTCTACAGTAATTCCATCTTCTCCTGGAGCTTTTCCCCGCTTCATGTTCTTGATTGCATGTGCAACTTCTGCTGGAAGGACTGGAGGAACTCTGGTACTGGTATCTTTCATGATGTCTGGAGTGCATGTATCATCCCTTTCATATAATTTGGAGTAGAAATCTTTCACTCTTGTCAAAATTTCGCCTCTATTTCTTGTTACAGAACCATCTTCTTTTCTCAGTGCCATAATCTGTTTTCTTCCCTTACTGAGATGTCCCTTTGCTATCTTTAGGCTTTGGTTGTTTTCAATTGCTTTCCTCACTAGTTCACAGTTGAATTTTCTTACGTCTTCAGTGATACTTTTTCGTACTGTCTTGCATAGCTCTATATATTCCACTTTGGAAGTCACATCTTCTTTAGTTGTCCTCATCTCTTCTTTTTTGCATCAACATTTTCGTTTTTCCTGATAATTTATTTACATGCAACTTGTTCTTAGACCCAGCTAATTTTGTTGCTGTTTCCATAAGAGCTTTGGTTACTTTACTGTTAACTTCAGAGATGTCCACTTCTTCCGGTGTTAGGCCTTCTAAAGCAGAGAACCTGTTCTTCAGTTCCAACTTGAAGGTATTATGGTGTTTTTTAAGGTTGGTTATGTCAATAGATTTTGTTTGTCTTATGAGCTTGCCACGTTCAAGTTTAGTGTTGAGGTGCATCTTACATCTCACCAATCTATGGTCACTACCTGTGTTGAACTTGTTTAGCACACTGCAGTCTTCTATGACGAATTTTTTGTTACACATAATAAAATCAATTTCACTTGTCATCCCATTTGGATGTCTCCATGTCCATTTCCTGTGTGGCTTTTTCTTGAAGAAGGAGTTCAAGATGAAAAACCCTTCTGCCTCTGCAAACTCAACGAGAGTATTTCCACGCTGGTTTCTGTTGCCGTGACCGAATTTACCTACTGAAGTTTCATTCTGTTGCCGTTGCCCTATTTTTGCATTGAAATCTCCCATAATTATTTTCAAGTGCTGCTTACCTTTATTATTTAGATGACAAATTTCCTCATAAAATTCTTCAATTTCTTCTTCAGGATGACTGGTGGTGGGTGCATAAGTTTGAATAATCTGAGCCTGGTATCTTCTCGATAGTTGGATAACGAGTCGTGCAGCTCTGTCAGAGGAACTTTCAACTTCTACCACTTTATCCTTCAGTTTCTTGTTTATTATAAATCCAACACCACTAGTTCTGCCAGTATCTGTCCCACGATAGTAGAAGAGATGTCCACTTTTCAGTTCGATGAGATCTTCTCCTTTTCTCCTTACCTCACTTAGCCCCACAATGTCCCACTTGATCCTTTGTAGTTCCTCTTCCAATTCAAGAAGCCTTGAATCAGAAGATAGGGAGCGTCCATTGTACGTTGCCAAGGTCAGCATCAGATGGCAGCCTAGTCCGGTCCTCCGGGGATTCTTAGCACCCTCTGCCTTCATGTCGCACTGGCCGCTGCCTTGGCCAGGTACATTCCAGCTGCCGGAGACTGAGGGCCAAGATTTAAGTTGTGGAGTCATTTTGGAGGGGTTTGGCCATAACTCACCACGCTGGCCAAGCGGGTTGGTGAGTGTGGGATAGCATTTCCTCTGATCCCGATGGTATAGTTATACCGCTATTGGCGGTCGTCAGAGCCCCTTTAGTGGGAACAGGATGCACCACGAGAAGGCGGGGTTGACATTTGTCAAGGAGAGGCTGTGATGTTACGCATCACCTGACCTTACATCCCCACATATAAATATATATAAATAACACTTTTTTAGGATATTGTACTGTAAGCTTAAATGAAACATTGATGTTACGATTTTATATTTTTTCTCAGAAATGATTCATAAAACCAGTCAAAAATACGATTATCGCAGATTCTTGAAAAAACACGTGAGGACGTCGTTAGGATAGCATGCGAAAAGCCAAAGTGTACAACCCTTATTTTCATCCTAATGGCGCAGATGGACATTTATAAATACATATTCATTCTACGAGAGAGCCATATAAATTAGCATAAAATACGTGATACGTATCAAAATACCGTAAATGCAAAGAAAATTTTCAATAAAACTGCAGTTCCTTTTATGAGAAAGGTCGTTTTATGCCCATTTTCATTAGCATGTGTAAACTCGGTCCCTTATTTTGAATAATCTGAGGTTTTGTTTGTAAAATACGGTACAACAGATTTTTCAAGAAGTTCTGATATTTGATTAAATTTTAAGAACATAAATGAAACTAATACTTTTTCGTAATTTCTCGTGGATGAATCTGAAATGACAAGGTGCCAGATTTCAACAGACAAACCATAAATAAAGAAAAAAATTCCTTCATCCATTTTTTGCACATCGTTAGTTTTGTAACAAAATATAACAAGTTCGTAAAATCGTGCAATGCACTGATTATGATACGCTTTCCAACATACCAGAAACCATTACTCCAGTAGTACTCAAGTTATGAGTAATGTCTGTAGAATAAATCTCCCTGCTATGCCCTTACCGTTGACTCCGTTTCGGCGATATTCAACTGAACCGGTTAAATATACTTCCGGAACAACATGAAAAGTTTCGTCTCAATTAAAGCATTTTTACGTAAGTTAGCATTTTACGTATCGAAGCATTGTTATGTATTTTTACGGATAAGGGCGACCGAATAGACCTCGCGCCAATGTCCTGACCTTTGACCCCATTCGCCCATTTTTAATAGGGTTCGTCTTCAGGTGGTCCCCTACCACATACTTAAATTTCATTCAAATCGAAACAGTTTTACTTAAGTTATGACGCATAAGGGCAATGGAATAGATCCCGCTCCCATGTCCTGACCTTTGACCCCATTTCTCCCATTTTCGATACGGTTCGTCCCCAGGTGGTCCCCTACCGCATACTAAAATTTCATCAAAATTGAACCGTCTTTACGTCAGTTATCGTGCGGACGGGTAGACGGATAAACCGACAGACGGACAAAGCTGGAGCATATACGCTTCTTCAACCTACGGTTGCAAAGCGTAAAAAATATAGGAGAGGCTTTTTTTACTAGGTACAAAACATATCTTCATTTAGAAGACCTCGTATTGGGATATCTTCTTAAAATACGTTTAGACAGAGAATCGATTTGCACAAAAAGAGATAAAAATTGAACTACTAAGCTGTGCCGCTATGTCAACTAGAATGTGCGTGTGTGGAAAGAATTTAATTTACCAAGATATCAAACCATGCACGTAACTTCCTCAATATCTTACAGGAATTCTTCATTTGATTTAATAAAAAGAGCAGCATTAAAAACAAAACACATTTCTGATACAGTCCGCAATTCCTTGTTTTCATTATTTGAATATTTATTATTATTATTATTATTTGCTTTTTTGGAAATAACAAAGTGCAAATCTTCATAAACTTATTCAGAAAAAAGAAAAAAATACATTGTCAGAAGAAAGCTGTTACGATTTCCTTTGCATCAGTAGCAGATGATGCTGCAGCTTTGACACAATCAACACATTTGTCAGCAAATTAACGTATTCGTGTGTTCCTGTTGAAACTGACAATGAGCTTAATACAAAGTTCTAGGTAATCAGCATAGGGCAAAGTGTGCAATGCGTCCCGGTAAACTTTCCTTATGTTTAGTGACAAGCCTAAAATTTTTACGTTTAAATATGAGATTTTCATATAATTCCGTAGACTAGCGTACAACCTATCGTCGTATTATTTCCACATTACACGCGAGTAAGGAGCAACATACAAAGGCATCAATGGACATCTTGAGTGTCCCACAAATTCACTATTTGTGACAGAATCATTTCTGATAAGAAAATGTTCTTCGTCTAAATTTAAGCATCTGTAGATACAAACTGATTTTTATTAGCAGTGATGTGCAAGTACAGGCCACTTTAAGTAAGTCGAATCCAAAGGGAGAACGAAAACTGGACTTATCTACAAAACTTTATGCGGGCAGGATAAGTCTAGATAAAAAAAAAATTAACTATTTAATTTCGTCCTATTCAAGTCCGAACTATCAAGAGTAAACTGTATAAGTTCTGTAGCATAAAAAATAAAAACGATGCATTTCAATATTTTGTTCTATAGCACGCACATTCACAGTCGAAAACTTAACATTTTTTTAAATCAATATCTTTTATATTGGATAATTTCTGTAGACAGATGCCAGTGCGAGCTGAATGCGCATCTTTAGTTTTTGCAGTGTTATCGGCAATGGTGGCACACGCTACATGGTCTTTGACATACCCCCACAAAAAGAAGTCACAAGGAGTAAAGTCCGGAGACCCGGGAGCCACTTGCACAAAACTCCAGCGCGCAAAATGACTTTCTGCTGCAGTCGCCATTTCTTCGTATTGGTTTTGGTGCACGGGCAGCCGACTTTCCTACGTCACTACAGCAACACAACAGTAGATTACAATAAAATTATAAACTTCCTTCTTTGTTGTGTAGAGATGTCAGCTGTTTTATTTATCTTCATAAACACGTTATTTGTAATCCTGATATTCATTTTGAATTACCCTGCATTTGCACGATAGTCAGTTAACAGTAAATAACCTAATTGTGCTGCAATTATTAAAGTACATTGGTCATCGAAATTTAAAATCTGGCTAAAAATATTTCCCTTTACACTTGTAGTTAGGCCACTGGTTCAGAGAAAAAACATGTAGATGCTGATTGCAGCATTTTTTCATCGCTTATACTGTACATCAACAATCTTTTTCTGTGGAAACTGATATTTTTTTCTGGAACTGAATTTAATATGCAAACACAAACAAAAATTTCTATCTTTGAATTTATTCATATAATTTATTTTCAAATAATGTAATTGTTCTTCTGAGTTCATGCTAGGAGTCGAATTACACTTGAAGCCTTCGGCTTAAACAGCTATTTCCTTCCGAAATATTTCCCTGTCGTATTTTATATAAATCCAAATCAGAAGGAGGGAACCATAAATCATTTATAAAACTTTATTTTAAAACAATTTAGGAACGTTTTTACGTAAATTTTAATCTTTTAGATGATGTTAGCCTTGGGCTGATGTTAGGAGACAAATTTCATTTCTGTTGTATTTTATGTACACATATCTAAGTACACCAAGCTGAATTTCATGAAGCAATATACTCTAAAACAAACAAATTATGATATTATACCTAAAATGTACAATTTGTTTCGTTTGAGTTTGTAATTAAAAATGGTTTGTGGTAACTTTAGGATCTATAGCACCTAATGAGCAAGCTTCGTCTAAAACAAAACTTTGTCGTCTAAACTGTTTAAAATTTTGAATAATGGAAATCATAACTTGACTTATAATTGAAGGTATATAATGTTTCTTGACACTTTTCAGTAACACTGGGGACAACAGTTAGAAAAAACTAAAAATATTACGTTTGAAAATCCTAATTTTATTTCCAGCGCCTCTCAGCTTCTAGAAGAATATATAAATTTTTTTGAAATTGAACCTCGTACGACGCGATATAATAATTATTGCAGCCTGCTAAGAAAAAGTGAATTATATTTCTTATACTTTATTTGTAAAATGAACTTCTGTACGAGTATATGAATTTAAATTTGGATCTTCAGGTACTTATTGAAAAGGGAATGGAAAATTAAATAATTTTGGATGTATAAACTTCAAAAAGAGGAAGTGCGTGCTATTTTGTACCTTTAACCTGTAATTAAGTAGAGCAGAAAAGAAATGTGGTTTTAACTCAAACAATATCCATGTACAAACAGGGTGACCAGACGCGAGTTTTTTGGAGGACGTGTCCTTATTTTTCTACTATGCCCTCTTGTCCACTAGGCGTTAACGAAGATAGCCCAAACGTTCGGCGTTTCAATAAGGATTTCGATTTCAGCTAGACGGGCGGGGAGTGACTCAATGAAGTGCTGGAAGGTGTTCACAGGTATGTGGAACCATGCTGACTGCAGTGCATCTGACAGCTGCTGAAGGGTGTGTGATGGAGGATTCATAGATAGAACAACACGATCTAGGTGTTCCCAGAGATGCTGAATTGGGTTAAGGTCTGGGGAATTAGGGGGACAGTGACGTAATTTGAAGTCTTTATCGTGTTCTTCCAACCATTATAAGATATATCCAGCTGCGTGGCACGTCGCTTTGTCGTGCTGGAAGATGCCATCCGCCACAGGGAAAACATTCAGCAAGTATGGGTGAACGTAGTTTGCAAAGATGGATTCATAACAAATACGGTCTATAGTACTTTCCACATGTAGGAGTGGACCCAAAGAATGCCACGAAAACATTCTCTAGACCATAACCCTGCACTCACTAGCCTGTGTTCTTCCAGCAATGGTTGAAGATTGTTTGTTTTCCGATGTTTTTTGCCTTTTCGCGAACATCCATCCGTTCGATTAAGCAGAAAACGTGACACATCGGAGAAGGCAATCCTTTGTCAATGAGCAGAGGTCCAATTCCGATACTACCTTACAAATGTAAGTCTTCTCTGCCGATGCACCGTCGTTAGGTTTGGTGCAGCGAACATACATCTGCATCGAATCCCCATACGCCGTAGGGTTCGCTAAAATGTCATTTTAGACACACTTCCGTTAGCCCCATGGTTCATTCGGCCAGTAAGGTACTTCACTGTAGCGTGTCGATGGGCCCTCACGGACCTTGGGAGCCGACGTTCACCTCTCATATCAATGGCAGGTGGTGCTCAGCAGTTCCCACGTTGCTTATTCGCATTCGTGCTATTTCTCCAATCACGATACACTTTAACCAGAGCAGTACGCGAACAGTTCACAAACTGCACTGTTTCAGAAATGCTGTCACCCTTGACTCGAAAGCCGAATATCATCCCTTTTTGCTAATATGATAGATCGCTCCTTTTATCAATGATAGCAATGAGTGACAAATTTCCAGATTGCCTACAGCACAGCTTATATACCCTCCAAGCCAGCTCACGACCCGTTCCTTCTTTCATTGGCTACGAGCTGTTAACGTCAAAAGTAGGAGGTGGTCACAATAAAGTGACTCAATTGCGTATATATATACTAACGGGCATCAAAATTTGCGCACCTAGAACCAAACATGCTACAACCTTGAAAATTTGCGTGCTGGTATTCAAATGATCCACGTTTGGTGCGATTGCGATGATCACACGCCCTGTGCTCGCGCTGCCATCACGAACTGGCAGCCTTATAAGCCGGCATGTAGTCGATGCCCCATGAAAGTGAACAGCACCGGCCGACGAAAGCAAGGGTACAGAGTTGCGAGAATGCCGGGTAGACACAACAGACGTCGATTTGCGCAACTGACAGACTTTGAGAGAGGCCTGATAATCCGGCTGAAAACCGCAGGGTGGTCAGCGCGCCGTATAGCCTGCCACGTGGATCGTTCTGACCATACTGTACGGCTGTGTTCGAAGCGGTGGACACGTGCCAGCCTTGTCGCACAGGGGAGAGGCCCCGGACTGTGTGCTCACGAACCATTTCCCGACGCCTTGGGGAAAAGAATCAGCGTTACCAGCGTCCCTTATGTGCGCTGCCATTAACACCGGAACATTGCCGGCTCCGTGTGCAGTGGTGCCAGGCCAGAGCAACGGTGAACGCTACAAATTATCGACGTATGGTGTTTAGCGATGAGTGCCGCTTTGTTTTGGGGATATATGACCATCCTGTCAACTGCATATTCCCAACCTGGGTATCAAGCAGCACACGTCCCCCACTGGAGACATTATGATCTGGGGAGCTATTGCCTACGATAACCGATCAGCTCTAGTAGTGGTACGCAGATTATTGACGGCCAGCGTTATGTGGAGAAGATCCTACATTCCCATGTGCTTCCAATCTTGGACGGGATTCTAGGATCGCTATGCCAACAGGATAATGCCCGGCCACACACAGCTCGGTTTGCCCAGAGCTGCTTGCGTGATGTCCAGACACGTCCATGACCTGTCCGCTCCTCGGACATGTTCCGTATCGAGCATGCGTGGAAAACGTTGAAACGCCAGCTGCCGCCGTGCAGCACTATCCGGGATTTGGAGCGCACCGTCCAACCCGTGTGGGCATGTCTGCAGGCAGAACCACCTCAGGCGTCTGTTCGCCTTCATGCTGGACCGTATTGCATCATGTATCGCCGCACCAGGCGGTGCAACGCGCTAATGAAGATGACCGGTCTGCGTGCCACACATCCCTCTCTAATTATCCCGGAGCTTTGTTTTTGCCATCATTTGTATCATTCATCTGTGGTATTACGTCCATAAAATTTCTGTTCAATCTGATGCTTCCTTCTTTGTTCGCAAATTTTGTTGTCTATAGGTGTATATAAAGGAAAAAGGATTGCATGCTTTGCTTAAATATGTGGTACTGTGTGTCCTGTTAAGCGACATTTAACTGGCCAACCAACCGTTAATCAGGTAAAATTCAGGTTCGGCAAAATTTTCTACTGGAATTTCGTGTCCGAATCAATTTGGTGGCAGTTCATCTCTTATCAAGAGTAGTCTTTCAAGTGTTCTTGAGTTTTCGTGATACGCATCAGTGAAATCAGAGCAACAAATGTTCGACTGATTTCTAGGAGGGCATGTCATAGTAAGACTTACTCTGCAGTATTTATTGTTTCCCAATTTTATTTTCGGAGAACACTCAATTTAAAGTGAGATTCGAAAATCATAATGGACCGAAGTAAAAGATTATGTTCCTCTCAAATGAGAGGAAAGGATAACACCCAAGTCGCTGTTCTTATGCTGCTCTAATGTTTGAAAGAAAAATAAATTATATGAGCGTTCAATGGTTTAGCACAAATTTAATTTATTTCATTCATGCGTAGAAACTTCACAATATTGTTATTCAGATGGGTTTCTTGAACGCAAATCTTTACTTTTCCATAAATATCAGTGAAAATTTCCCCTCTGGAGAAAACATCGAAGAGGCCGTATTTTTTATTGACATGTGTTTCTTGTGTCTCGCTCAGTGTTGCAACATTCTCAAGCACATAATACAGATCTTAGTGTTCGCTTTTCGACCAAAGTTATAGTCGTGTAAATAATAAAATATTCATAGTTTGTCGTGTATATACGTAATCATGCTTCAGTAAAAGAAGAAGAAAAAGTTTAGATGGTGATACATTTTTAAGTATTTATGTAATCAACCGGAAATTTCATATAAATATACATTTTCTTCCAAAAGAAATTACTTTATTTTGGAGGTTTAACGACCACCGTGAGCAACTCAATGGGCTATAAGCAGTCGCGAGTCCCTAATTTAGGGCCACTGGTTCCAGGGAAGGGAGAGAGCCAGGGCCATAAGACAAACACAACATCCATGCCTGACCGGTATTCGAAACCGGACCCCTTTCGGACGAATGATCAGAGGCCATCTCTTAGACCACTGTGCCACCGAGGCGGCTTCCGAAAGAATGACATTTATCTCTAAATAAAAGATATCACGGACGTACTGCACCTCGGAAAACACATAAGAAGCAAAAAAGTGAGTAAGAAATTTCTCTTCACACATTTGGAGCTCCTTTTTTTGCTATGAAATAATTACTTGCAATAACATTCGTAGTAGACTGTCACATAATGCTGTAAAATCGAAAGGTGTCAAAAAAAAAAAAAAAAAAAAAAAAAAGAAACTCCACCGATACTCTGGTGAAACGAGTGAGAGGCTTTAAAGAATTAATTATCCGGGTTACTAAAGCGCACGGAATTTAATTGCTCCCATCTGATGCTGCCCTTGGCTACGTATAATGAACGATCCCTATCTTCTGATTCAAGGATTATTGAATTGAAAGTGGAAATACAAAGGATCAAGTGGGACATCGTCGGGCTAAGTGAGGTAAGGAGAAAAGGAGATGATATCATTGAACTGAAAAGTTAAAATATCTTCTACTATCGTGGGACAGATACTGGCAGAACTAGTGGTGTTGGATTTGTAATAAACAAGAAACTGAAGGATAAAGTTGTAGAAGTTGAAAGTTCCTCTGACAGAGCTGCACGGCCTGTTATCCAACTCTCAAGAAGATACAAGGCTCAGATTATTCAAGCTTATGCACCCACCACAAGTCATCCTGAAGAAGAAATTGAATAATTTATGAGGAAATTTGTCATGTAAATAATGAAGGTAAGCAGCACTTCAAGATAATTATGGGAGATTTCAATGCAAAAATAGGGAAACGGCAACAGAATGGAACTTCAGTAGGTAAATTCGGTCACGGCAACAGAAACCAGCGTGGAAATTCTCTCGTTGAGTTTGCAGAGGCAGAAGGGTTTTTCACCTTGAACACCTTTTCCAAGAAAAGGCCACACAGAAAATGGACATGGAGAAATCCAAATGGGACGACAAGTGAAATTGATTTTATTATGTGTAACAAAAAATTCGTCGTAGAAGACTGCAGTGTGCTGAACAAGTTCAACACAGGTAGTGACCATATATTGGTGAGATGGAAGATGCACCTCAACACTAAACTTGAACGTAGCAAGCTCATAAGACAAACAAAATGTATTGACATAACCAACCTTAAAAAACACCATAATACCTTCAAGTTGAAATTGAAGAACAGATTCTCTGCTTTAGAAGGCCTAACATCGGGAAAAGTGGATATTTCTGAAGTTAACAGAAAAAGAGGCAAAGCTCTTATGGAAACAACAACAAAATTAGCTGGGTCTAAGAACAAGTTGCATGTGAACAAATTATCAGGAAAAACCAAAATGTTGATGCAAAAAAGAAGAGAGATGAGGACAACTAAAGAAGATGTGACTTCCAAAGTGGAATATATAGAGCTATGCAAGACAGTACGGAAAAGTATCACCGAAGACGTAAGGAAATTCAACTGTGAACTAGTGAAGAAAGCAATTGAATACAACCAAAGCCTAAAGATAGCAAAGGGACATCTAAGTAAGGGAAGAAAATATATTATGGCACTGAGAAAAGAAGATGGTTCTGTAACAAGAAATAGAGGCGAAATTTTGACAAGAGTGAAAGCATTCCACTCCAAATTATATGAAAGGGATGATACATGCACTCCAGACATCATTAAAGGTACCAGTACCAGAAATCTTAAAGTCCTCCCAGCAGAAGTTGCACATACAGTCAAGAACATGAAGCGGGGAAAAGCTCCAGGAGAAGATGAAATTACTGTAGACGACATCATACAAGAAGCAAGTGGAGAAATCGAAACAGTACTCGCCCAAATTTTCACTCAATGCCTTAATGAACAGAAGATTCCTGAGGATTGGAACAACGCTACAATGATCCTGCTACATAAAAAAGGTGGTATTGAGGATATCAGGAATTACAGACCTATTAGCCTCCTATCAGTAGTTTATAAAATCTTCACTAAAGTTCTTTCACACCGCTTGAAGGTAACACTGGACATGGCTCAACAGAGAGAACAAGTTGGATGTTGGATTTAGGAGTGGCTACAGCACAATAGATCATATCCTCGAACTGAGAGAACTAATTGAAAGAGAGATGGAATATGAACTTCCCTTGTGCACGACTTTTATTGTTTACGAAAAAGCCTTTGATTCGGTGAAACCATCAGATGTTACAATGGCTCTGAAATCCTGCGGTATTAAAGATGCATACATTAATATTATTAATAACATCTATGAAAATGCAAGTGCAAAGATTCGGCTGTTTGAAAATACAACACACATAAAAATTGGAAAGGGCGTGAGACAATGTGACACCATATCTCCGAAGCTCTTTAATGCCAATTGAAAAATGTCTCTCAATCACTGAACTGTGTAAACAAAGGAATAAATGTTAATAGAGATTATCTACCCCTCCTTAGTTTTGCTGATGACGAAGAAATTTTTGCAACTAGCCCATCAAAGTGGCAGAGTTTGATCCAGGAACTTGCTGACAAGAGTAAAGAAGTGGGATTAAAAATGAACTTTCAGAAGACAAAAGTGTTGTTCAATGCCTTTACAAGATATGAAGATTTATCGATTGATGGAGAAAAGCTGGAGATAAAATACACGTAAGTTTATCTTGGACAGTAGATATCAAGTGAGGGTCACATCGATGAAAAAATTAATCGGCGTACAAAACTTGCCTGGAGAGCTTTTGGAAGAAACCGCATAATTTTCAAGAGCAATATGCCGTTATGTCTTAAAAGAAAGTGTTTGATCAATGCATCCTTCCAGTGCTTACGTATGGGGCAGAGACGTGGACCTTAACTAAAAGAGACATGTAAAGGCTGCAGACAACTCAAGGTAGGTGTAACCAGGAGAGATAGGAAGAGGAACTCGTGGATCCGAAAAATGACAAGAGTGGAAGACATCATGATCTGAGTTAAATCCCTGAAATGGCAATGGGCAGGAAATACTGCCAGAAGAACAGACCATCGATGTACAGCCGAAATTTTAGATTGGATTCCAAGGGACGGGAAAAGACCCAGAAGAAGACCACATGGGAGATGAGTGGATGAAATTCGTAAGAATGCGGGATTGACATGGAGGAGACTGGCACAAAGCAGACAGTTGTGGAGGAAACTTGGGGAGACCTTCGTCCAGCAGTGGATTGATAATGGTTGACAATGATAATGATGATGATATCTAAATATATACTGGCGGAAAGTGAAAAAAGAACACCAAGAAGGAATTGGAGGACGATCATGAAATTTACAAAAGTTGATGGGGTCGTGTTTACGTAGGTGTGATGTTACTTTCGGAACCAACCTGTGAGCGCTTACGCCACAGCACGGCATAATATGCAAATTATTGCAGGTGGTATTTAAGGAGTATGGCGAAGTGAATGTAATCAGTCGTCTACGTACGTACACGAGCGAAGACCCTGAAGAAGCTACAATGCCTGGACATGGAAGACGTGTAGGATTTCAGAAGTTATCGGACTTTGAGCGAGGTCATCTTGTCGGACTCCGCGAGGCCGGGTGGTCGTATCGTCTTATTGCGGAGCAAATTGGACGGGAAGTTTCGGTGGTATTACGATGGTAGCGTAGATGGTCCGAGGAACATTCCCACACGAGAAGACGTGGAACCGGGAGTTATAGACGGACTGATGAGCGGACCGATCGACGTATAAGAAGAGTGGCGTTGTGAAGCAGAACATCCACTGCTACGCAAACCCGAGCTGCCGTTGCACCTGAGGTGACTGTGCGAACAATCCGCAAACGTCTACTGGATGCAGGACTACGTGCACGTGTGCTTCTGGCATGTGTACCTCTTACTCCAGCTCACCGTCAGGAACGGCTGCAGTGGTGTCGCGAACGTCTGCACTGGAGAACGCAATGCGATCTGTCGTGTTCAGCGATGAAAGCAGATTCTGCTTGAGAGCCTCCGATGGCAGTATGCGTGTTCGCAGACGCACAAGGGAGAGTCTCCACGCTTCTTGCATCCGCCTGCTACACACAGGGCCTACACTTGGTCTCCTGGTGTGGGGAGCGATCAGCTATCACTCCCGTACACGTTTAGTGGTTGTACTTGGTACGTAAAACAGCACCTCCTACATCAACAACATCATTCAGCCCGTTGTTGTGCCATTTGTAAGGTCGGTCCATCGTGGTGTTTTCCACCAACATAACGCACGCCCACACACGGCACGTGCAACGCAACATGCACTTCAGGGTGTGAGACATCTTCCATTACCTGCACGTTCACCGGATTTGTCCCCCATTGAGCTCGTGTGGGATTTTATGGGACAACTACTTATCCGGTTTGCACTGCCAGCCACGACCATCCCCGATTTACGCGTCCAGGTTGAGGATGCTTCTAACTCAGTACCCCAAACTTACATCCAACATCTGTACGACAGACTCCATGCCAGAATTGCACAGTGTGACGCTGTTCATGTCTGTTCAACCTCGTACTAACCATGTTACGTGGAAATGTTATTTTACAGTTTACCAGCAAATATAGCTGTATTTTGCCATAATGTTTTGATCACGTTATCCTCTGTATTACGTTATTACGCTGTATACATTTCGTTCGTATCAGACGTTTCCTTCTTGGTGTTCTTTTTTTTTTTTTACTTTCCGGCAGGGTAATTGTACCGAAGCCTCTGAAGAGTTGAGTTTTCTACAATTTTTGTTTTTCTGTTTTAATTCTTGGAATTTTTTCTAATTCCGAAAAGTAGCAGGATGGCTGGATTAAAACCATTGGAGGGCCGTATCATTGAGCAACAAAAGGGCTTGACGATTGATCCAACTATTTTGCTGACCACGCCATTTACAATAAAGTGTTATTACATGTTGTGCGAGAAGATCTCAGTTTGCTGAACCTTTGAAAATTTCTCGCAACACCACATCTCTCAACAATTATCCTGCAAGTTTTAAAACCGTTCTGTTTTGTCTGTTGTGATCATCAGTCGAACGCTATTTAATGCTCAATCAGATTTTCGTTCTGAAATATTCTGCACGTCATACTCACATCCCGTCTTTTGTGTTAACAATATGTCCGATATTTTAACAGGAACCGAAATGACTAGCGTAGCAGTGTATATTGTGAACAAATCTATCCGTATTTAATACTTGGTTGCTATTCTACTTACTCTATATTTCGCATTTATTTCCCTGTCTCTTTTGGTTTGGGATTTTCGTTGTGGACTGTATCCATATTTTGGTTTGTGCACTATACTGGATAATCGACTGGCGAAAAATACTGATCAAGATTTAATAATAATACACTGGCGGAAAGTGAAACAAGAACACCAAGAAGGAGAGGTCTGATTCCAACGAAATTTATACAGCATAATAACGGAATACAGAGGATAACGTGATCAAAACATTATGGCAAAAATCAACTCTATTCCCTGGTAAACTGAAAAATAACATTTCCATGTAACATGATTAGTACGATGTTGATCCGCCATGAACTGCGTCAAACTGAACTATTCTGACATGGAGTCTGTCGTACAGATGTTGAATGAAAGTTTGGGGTATTGAGTTCCAATCATCCTCAACCTGGACGCGTAAATCGGGGTTGGTCGTGGCTGGCCGTGCGACCGAATAGGCCGTTGCCCCATAAAATCCCACATTTTCTCAATGGGGGACAAATCCGGTGAACGTTCAGGCCATGGAAGTTGTCTCACACCTGGAAGTGCATGGTGCGTTGCACGTGCCGTGTGTGGGCGTGCGTTATGTTGCTGGAAAACACCACGATGGGCCGACCTTACAAATGGCACAACAACGGGCTGAATGATGTTGTTGATGTAGGAGGTGCTGTTTAACGTACCTGGTAAAAACACTAGTAGTTATGTACGGGTGTGATAGCTGATAGCTCCCCACACCAGGATACCAGGTGTAGGCCCTGTGTGTCGCTGGTGGATGCAAGAAGTTTGGAGACGCTACCCTGTGCGTCTGCGAATACGCATACGGCCATCGGAGGCTCCCAAGCAGAATCTGCTTTCATCGCTGAACACGACAGATCGCCATTGCGTTCTCCAGTGCAGACGTTGGCGAAACCACTGCAGCCCATCCTGACGGTAGGCTGGAGTCAGAGGTACACATCATAGAGGCACACGTGCACGTAGTCCTGCATCCAGTAGACGGTTGCGGATTGTTCTCACAGTCACCTCAGGTGCAGCGGCAGCTTGGATTTGACTCGCAGTGGATGTTCTGCTTGACAATGCGGCTCTTCTTATGCGTCGATCGGTCCGCTCATCAGTCTGTCTATAACTCCCGGTTCCACGTCTTCTCGTGTGGGAATGTTCCACGGACCACCTACGCCACTATCGTACTACCACCGATACTTCCAGTCCGATTCGCTCCGCAATAAGACGATACGACCACCCGGTCTCCCAGAGACCGACTAGACGACCTCGCTGAAAGTCTGATAACTGTTGAAAGCGTGCACGTCTTCCATGTCCAGGCATTGCAGCTTCTTCAGGGTCTTCGCACGTGTCCGTTCGCCGACGACTGATTACATTCACTTCGCCATACTCCTTAAATACCACCGGCAATAATTTGCATATTATGCCGTGCTGTGGCGTAAGCGCTCACAGGTTGGTCCCGAAAGTAACATTACACCTACGTAAGATCGACCCCATTAACATATGCAAATTTCGTGATCGTTAGCCAATTCCTTCTTGGTGTTCTCTTTTCACTTTCCGCCAAGGTATTTATATATATATATATATATATATATATATATATATATATATGGGATGTAAGGTCAGGTGATGCGTAACATCACAGCCTCTCCTTGACAAATGTCAACCCCGCCTTCTCGTGGTGCATCCTGTTCCCACTAAAGGGGCTCTGACGACCGCCAATAGCGGTATAACTATACCATCGGGATTAGAGGAAATTCTATCCCACACTCACCAACCCGCTTGGCCAGCGTGGTGAGTTATGGCCAAACCCCCCAAAATGATTAAACAACTTAAATCTTGGCCCTCAGTCTCCGGCAGCTGGAATGTACCTGGCCAAGGCAGCGGCCAGTGCGACATGAAGGCAGAGGGTGCTAAGAATCCCCGGAGGACCGGACTAGGCTGCCATCTGATGCTGACTTTGGCTACTTACAATGGACGCTCCCTATCTTCTGATTCAAGGCTTCTTGAATTGGAAGAGGAACTACAAAGGATCAGGTGGGACATCGTGGGGCTAAGTGAGGTAAGGAGAAAAGGAGAAGATCTCATCGAACTGAAAAGTGGACATCTCTTCTACTATCGTGGGACAGATACTGGCAGAACTAGTGGTGTTGGATTTATAATAAACAAGAAACTGAAGGATAAAGTTGTAGAAGTTGAAAGTTCCTCTGACAGAGCTGCACGACTTGTTATCCAACTCTCGAAAAGATACCAGGCTCAGATTATTCAAACTTATGCACCCACCACAAGTCATCCTTAAGAAGAAATTGAAGAATTTTATGAGGAAATTTGTCATCTAAATAATAAAGGTAAGCAGCACTTGAAAATAATTATGGGAGATTTCAATGCAAAAATAGGGCAACGGCAACAGAATGAAACTTCAGTAGGTAAATTCGGTCACGGCAACAGAAACCAGCGTGGAAATACTCTCGTTGAGTTTGCAGAGGCAGAAGGGTTTTTCATCTTGAACTCCTTCTTCAAGAAAAAGCCACACAGGAAATGGACATGGAGACATCCAAATGGGACGACAAGTGAAATTGATTTTATTATGTGTAACAAAAAATCGTCATAGAAGACTGCAGTGTGCTGAACAAGTTCAACACAGGTTGTGACCATAGATTGGTGAGATGTAAGATGCACCTCAACACTAAACTTGAACGTGGCAAGCTCATAAGACAAACAAAATCTATTGACATAAACAACCCTAAAAAACACCATAATACCTTCAAGTTGGAACTGAAGAACAGGTTTTCTGCTTTAGAAGGCCTAACATCGGAAGAAGTGGACGTCTCTGAAGTTAACAGAAAAGTAACCAAAGCTCTTATGGAAACAGCAACAAAATTAGCTGGGTCTAAGAACAAGTTGCATGTGAACAAATTATCAGGAAAAACCAAAATGTTGATGCAAAAAAGAAGAGAGATGAGGACAACTAAAGAAGATGTGACTTCCAAAGTGGAATATATAGAGCTATGCAAGACAGTAAGAAAAAGTATCACTGAAGACGTAAGAAAATTCAACTGTGAACTAGTGAGGAAAGCAATTGAAAACAACCAAAGCCTAAAGATAGCAAAGGGACATCTCAGTAAATGAAGAAAACAGATTATGGCACTGAGAAAAGAAGATGGTTCTGTAACAAGAAATAGAGGCGAAATTTTAACAAGAGTGAAAGATTTCTACTCCAAATTATATGAAAGCGATGATATATGCACTCCAGACATCATGAAAGATACCAGTACCAGAGTTCCTCCAATCCTTCCAGCAGAAGTTGCACATGCAATCAAGAACATGAAGCGAGGAAAAGCTCCAGGAGAAGATGGAATTACTGTAGACATCATACAAGAAGCAAGTGGAGAAATCGAAACAGTACTCGCCCAAATTTTCACTCGATGCCTTAATGAAGGAAAGATTCCTGAGGATTGGAACACCGCTACAATGATCCTGCTACATAAGAAAGGTGACATTGAGGATCTCGGAAACTACAGACCTATCAGCCTCCTATCAGTAGTTTATAAAATCTTCACTAAAGTTCTTTCACACCGCTTGAAGGTAACACTGGACATGGCTCAACCGAGAGAACAAGCTGGATTCAGGAGTGGCTACAGCACAATAGATCATATCCACGTGCTGAGAGAACTAATTGAAAGAGCGATGGAATATGAACTTCCATTGTGCATGGCTTTTATCGATTATGAAAAAGCCTTTGATTCGGTGAAACCATCAGCAGTTACAATGGCTCTGAAAACCTGCGGTATTGAAGATGCATACATTAATATTATTAATAACATCTATGAAAATGCAAGTGCAAAGATTAGGCTGTTTGAAAATACAACACACGTAAAAATTGGAAAGGGAGTGAGACAAGGTGACACCATATCTTCGAAGCTCTTTAATGCCACATTGGAGGGTGTTTTTCAGTCGCTGAGCTGGGAAAACAAGGGGATAAAGATTAATGGAGATTATCTAACCCACCTTCGTTTTGCTGATGACGTAGTCATTTTTGCAACTACCCCATCAGAGCTGCAGAGTATGATCCAGGAACTTGCTGACAAGAGTAAAGAAGTGGGATTAAAAATGAACTTTCAGAAGACAAAAGTGATGTTCAATGCTTTTACAAGAAATGAAGATTTATCGATTGATGGAGAAAAGCTGGAGATAACAGACACGTACGTTTATCTTGGACAGCAAATATCAAGTGAGGGTCACATTGATGAAGAAATTAATCGGCGTACAAAACTTGCCTGGAGAGCTTTTGGAAGAAACATCATAATTTTCAAGAGCAATATGCCATTATGTCTTAAAAGAAAAGTGTTTAATCAATGCATCCTTCCAGTGCTTACGTATGGTGCAGAGACGTGGACCTTAACTAAAAGAGACATACAAAGGCTGCAGACAACTCAAAGAAGCATCTAGAGGTGCATACTTGGTGTAACCAGGAGAGATAAGAAGAGGAACTCGTGGATCCGAAAAATGACAAGAGTGGAAGACATCATGATCAGAGTTAAATCCCTGAAATGGCAATGGGCTGGACATACTGCCAGAAGGACAGATCATCGATGGACAGCCGAAATTTTGGATTGGATTCCAAGGGACAGGAAAAGACCCAGAAGAAGACCACATGGGAGATGGGTGGATGAAATTCGAAAGTATGCAGGGGTGACATGGAGGAGACTGGCACAAGACAGACCGTTGTGGAGGAAACTTGGGGAGACCTTCGTCCAGCAGTGGATTGATAATGGTTGACAATGATGATGATGATGATGATATATATATGTGTGTGTGTGTTTTTAAGTATGCGAATGTAACATGAGAGACTGGATTGATATTGGTTAACAATGATGATGATGCCACATACACTGAAGTGCCAAAAAAACTGGTACTCCAGCCTAACATTTGGTAGGTCACCCACGGGAGCGCAGGACTGCAGAAATACGACGGGGCATGGACTTCACTAGCTTCTGGAAATACGCTGAAGGTAATGCACACCATACTTATTGCAGAGCGTTCCACATTTTGGGTGTTCTCCGAGGTCTGGGATTCCCGGGTTCGATAGCGCGTTGCATGACATCCCAAATGTGTTCTATCACGTTCAGATCTGGGGACGTTGGTGAGAATTGCAACACCCCAAACTCAGGTGAATTCTCATCCAACCATAATGTGGCGTCTCGACTTTTGTGTGGAGGTGCATTGTCCTGTTAGAACTGGCCCAACTCATCAGCATGAATACAGGACATGAATTGGTGTACCTCGTGAGAAAGGATGCGCCTATAGCTTTGGCTGGTCACAGATGTTTCCAGACGTACCAAGGGTCCCAGTGAAGTCTAGCTAAACCCACCCCATACCATTACGGACCACCTACCAGCCGGTACAGTTCCCTGTTGACAGGCAAGATCCATGGCTTCATGAGGTTAGCGCCACACACGAATCCTTCCATCTGCCTGATACATTTGGAAACGCGAATCGTCCGACCAGGCTACTTGTTTCCAGTCATTAAGTGTCCAGTGGCTGTGTTGCCGTGCCCAAGCGAGGCGCATAGCTCTATTGTACACCCATCAAGGGGACTCGAGTTGGGCTTCGGTTTCCAAAGCCCATATCGTGCATTGTACGTTGCACAGTCCAGACGCTAATACTTATTGAAGCTCCAGCATTGATTTCCGATGATACCTGCGAGAGTGTTGAACGCTTATCGCGTGAAATTTTTTTGACAGCCGACGAGGGTCACGTTCACCCAATATCTTTTACGGCCACACTGGTATCGTAGATTGCAGGTTTTGCCGGAATTCGTGTAGTCACGGTACACCCTTGCAATGGTCCTCCGTGGAATTCCGAACTTCGTTTCTACCTCCGAAATACTATGGCCCATCTCACGATCGCCAACTATGACACCGCGTTGAAAATCGCTTAATTCGTTTTTACTTGCCAATCTCATGCCGAAAACAGCTCTGACAGCTGGCAAGGATGTCTATCGCTTTATATACGCACTGACGGACGCAACCGAGAACACGCATAGGTGACGTTGCTATGTATTTGGCATAAGCTCGTCTGTACCAGATTTTCTGGCTCATCAGTTTATATACTATATATATCATCATGATGATATCATCATCATCATCATTGTCAACCATTATCAATCCACTGCTGGACGAAGGTCTCCCCAAGTTTCCTCCACAACGGTCTGTCTTGTGCCAGTCTCCTACATGTCACTCCCGCATACTTTCGAATTTCATCCACCCATCTTCCATGTGGTCTTCTTCTGGGTCTTTTCCGGTCCCTTGGAATCCAATCTAAAATTTCGGCTGTCCATCGACGGTCTGTTTTTCTGGCAGTATGTCCGGCCCATTGCCATTTCAGGGATTTAACTCTGATCATGATGTCTTCCACTCTCGTCATTTTTCGGATCCACGAGTTCCTCTTCTTATCTCTCCTGGTTATACCAAGCATGCACCTCTCCATGCTCCTTTGAGTTGTCTGCAGCCTTTGTATGTCTCTTTTAGTTAAGGTCCACGTCTCTGCACCATACGTAAGCACTGGAAGGATGCATTGATCAAACACTTTTCTTTTAAGACATAATGGCATATTGCTCTTGAAAATTATGCTGTTTCTTCCAAAAGCTCTCCAGGCAAGTTTTGTACGCCGATTAATTTCTTCATCAATGTGACCCTCACTTGATATCTGCTGTCCAAGATAAACATACGTATCTGTTATCTCCAGTTTTTCTCCATCAATCGATAAATCTTCATTTCTTGTAAAAGCATTGAACATCACTTTTGTCTTCTGAAAGTTCATTTTTAATCCCACTTCTTTACTCTTGTCAGCAAGTTCCTGGATCATACTCTGCAGCTCTGATGGGGTAGTTGCAAAAATGACTACGTCATCAGCAAAACGAAGGTGGGTTAGATAATCTCCATTAATCTTTATCCCTTTGTTTTCCCAGTTCAGTGATTGAAAGACATTTTCCAATGTGGCATTAAAGAGCTTCGGAGATATGGTGTCACCTTGTCTCACTCCCTTTCCAATTTTTATGTGTGTTGTATTTTCAAACAGCCGAATCTTTGCACTTGCATTTTCATAGATGTTATTAATAATATTAATGTATGCATCTTCAATACCGCAGGATTTCAGAGCCGTGGTAACTGCTGATGGTTTCACCGAATCAAAGGCTTTTTCATAATCGATAAAAGCCATGCACAATGGAAGTTCATATTCCCTCGCTCTTTCAATTAGTTCTCTCAGTACGTGGATATGATCTATTGTGCTGTAGCCACTCCTGAATCCAGCTTGTTCTCTCGGTTGAGCCATGTCCAGTGTTACCTTCAAGCGGTGTGAAAGAACTTTAGTGAAGATTTTATAAACCACTGATAGGAGGCTGATAGGTCTGTAGTTCCTGAGATCCTCAATGTCACCTTTTTTATGTAGCAGGATCATTGTAGCATTGTTCCAATCCTCAGGAATCTTCCCTTCATTAAGGCATCGAGTGAAAATTTGGGCGAGTACTGTTTCAATTTCTCCACTTGCTTCTTGTATGATGTCTATAGTAATTCCATCTTCTCCTGGAGCTTTCCCCCGCTTCATGTTCTTGATTGCATGAGCAACTTCTGCTGGGAGGACTGGAAGAACTCTGGTACCTTTCATGATGTCTGGAGTACATGTATCATCCCTTTCATATAATTTGGAGTAGAAATCTTTCACTCTTGTCAAAATTTCGCCTCTATTTCTTGTTACAGAACCATCTTCTTTTCTCATATATATATCATCATCATCATCATCATTGTCAACCATTATCAATCCACTGCTGGACGAAGGTCTCCCCAAGTTTCCTCCACAACGGTCTGTCTTGTGCCAGTCTCCTCCATGTCACTCCTGCATACTTTCGAATTTCATCCACCCATCTCCCATGTGGTCTTCTTCTGGGTCTTTTCCTGTCCCTTGGAATCCAATCTAAAATTTCGGCTGTCCATCGATGATCTGTCCTTCTGGCAGTATGTCCAGCCCATTGCCATTTCAGGGATTTAACTCTGATCATGATGTCTTCCACTCTTGTCATTTTTCGAATCCACGAGTTCCTCTTCTTATCTCTCCTGGTTACACCAAGTATGCACCTCTCCATGCTCCTTTGAGTTGTCTGCAGCCTTTGTATGTCTCTTTTAGTTAAGGTCCACGTCTCTGCACCATACGTAAGCACTGGAAGGATGCATTGATCAAACACTTTTCTTTTAAGACATAATGGCATATTGCTCTTGAAAATTATGCTGTTTCTTCCAAAAGCTCTCCAGGTAAGTTTTGTACGCCGATTAATTTCTTCATCAATGTGACCCTCACTTGATATCTGCTGTCCAAGATAAACGTACGTGTCTGTTATCTCCAGCTTTTCTCCATCAATCGATAAATCTTCATTTCTTGTAAAAGCATTGAACATCACTTTTGTCTTCTGAAAGTTCATTTTTAATCCCACTTCTTTACTCTTGTCAGCAAGTTCCTGGATCATACTCTGCAGCTCTGATGGGGTAGTTGCAAAAATGACTACGTCATCAGCAAAACGAAGGTGGGTTAGATAATCTCCATTAATCTTTATCCCCTTGTTTTCCCAGCTCAGCGACTGAAAAACACCCTCCAATGTGGCATTAAAGAGCTTCGGAGATATGGTGTCACCTTGTCTCACTCCCTTTCCAATTTTTACGTGTGTTGTATTTTCAAGCAGCCTAATCTTTGCACTTGCATTTTCATAGATGTTATTAATAATATTAATGTATGCATCTTCAATACCGCAGGTTTTCAGAGCCATTGTAACTGCTGATGGTTTCACCGAATCAAAGGCTTTTTCATAATCGATAAAAGCCATGCACAATGGAAGTTCATATTCCCTCGCTCTTTCAATTAGTTCTCTCAGCACATGGATATGATCTATTGTGCTGTAGCCACTCCTGAATCCAGCTTGTTCTCTCGGTTGAGCCATGTCCAGTGTTACCTTCAAGCGGTGTGAAAGAACTTTAGTGAAGATTTTATAAACTACTGATAGGAGGCTGATAGGTCTGTAGTTTCCGAGATCCTCAATGTCACCTTTCTTATGTAGCAGGATCATTGTAGCGGTGTTCCAATCCTCAGGAATCTTTCCTTCATTAAGGCATCGAGTGAAAATTTGGGCGAGTACTGTTTCGATTTCTCCACTTGCTTCTTGTATGATGTATACAGTAATTCCATCTTCTCCTGGAGCTTTCCCCCGCTTCATGTTCTTGATTGCATGTGCAACTTCTGCTGGAAGGACTGGAGGAACTCTGGTACTGGTATCTTTCATGATGTCTGGAGTGCATGTATCATCCCTTTCATATAATTTGGAGTAGAAATCTTTCACTCTTGTCAAAATTTCGCCTCTATTTCTTGTTACAGAACCATCTTCTTTTCTCAGTGCCATAATCTGTTTTCTTCCCTTACTGAGATGTCCCTTTGCTATCTTTAGGCTTTGGTTGTTTTCAATTGCTTTCCTCACTAGTTCACAGTTGAATTTTCTTACGTCTTCAGTGATACTTTTTCTTACTGTCTTGCATAGCTCTATATATTCCACTTTGGAAGTCACATCTTCTTTAGTTGTCCTCATCTCTCTTCTTTTTTGCATCAACATTTTCGTTTTTCCTGATAATTTATTTACATGCAACTTGTTCTTAGACCCAGCTAATTTTGTTGCTGTTTCCATAAGAGCTTTGGTTACTTTTCTGTTAACTTCAGAGATGTCCACTTCTTCTGATGTTAGGCCTTCTAAAGCAGAGAACCTGTTCTTCAGTTCCAACTTGAAGGTAATATGGTGTTTTTTAAGGTTGGTTATGTCAATAGATTTTGTTTGTCTTATGAGCTTGCCACGTTCACGTTTAGTGTTGAGGTGCATCTTACATCTCACCAATCTATGGTCGCTACCTGTGTTGAACTTGTTTAGCACACTGCAGTCTTCTATGACGAATTTTTTGTTACACATAATAAAATCAATTTCACTTGTCGTCCCATTTGGATGTCTCCATGTCCATTTCCTGTGTGGCTTTTTCTTGAAGAAGGAGTTCAAGATGAAAAACCCTTCTGCCTCTGCAAACTCAACGAGAGTATTTCCACGCTGGTTTCTGTTGCCGTGACCGAATTTACCTACTGAAGTTTCATTCTGTTGCCGTTGCCCTATTTTTGCATTGAAATCTCCCATAATTATTTTCAAGTGCTGCTTACCTTTATTATTTAGATGACAAATTTCCTCATAAAATTCTTCAATTTCTTCTTCAGGATGACTTGTGGTGGGTGCATAAGTTTGAATAATCTGAGCCTGGTATCTTTTCGAGAGTTGGATAACAAGTCGTGCAGCTCTGTCAGAGGAACTTTCAACTTCTACAACTTTATCCTTCAGTTTCTTGTTTATTATAAATCCAACACCACTAGTTCTGCCAGTATCTGTCCCACGATAGTAGAAGAGATGTCCACTTTTCAGTTCGATGAGATCTTCTCCTTTTCTCCTTACCTCACTTAGCCCCACGATGTCCCACTTGATCCTTTGTAGTTCCTCTTCCAATTCAAGAAGCCTTGAATCAGAAGATAGGGAGCGTCCATTGTACGTAGCCAAGGTCAGCATCAGATGGCAGCCTAGTCCGGTCCTCCGGGGATTCTTAGCACCCTCTGCCTTCATGTCGCACTGGCCGCTGCCTTGGCCAGGTACATTCCAGCTGCCGGAGACTGAGGGCCAAGATTTAAGTTGTGGAATCATTTTGGAGGGGTTTGGCCATAACTCACCACGCTGGCCAAGCGGGTTGGTGAGTGTGGGATAGAATTTCCTCTAATCCCGATGGTATAGTTATACCGCTATTGGCGGTCGTCAGAGCCCCTTTAGTGGGAACAGGATGCACCACGAGAAGGCGGGGTTGACATTTGTCAAGGAGAGGCTGTGATGTTACGCATCACCTGACCTTACATCCCATATATATATATATATATATATATATATATATATATATATATATCATATATAACATCTATGAAAATGCAAGTGCAAAGATTCGGCTGTTTGAAAATACAACACACATAAAAATTGGAAAGGGAGTGAGACAAGGTGACACCATATCTCCGAAGCTCTTTAATGCCACATTGGAAAATGTCTTTCAATCACTGAACTGGGAAAACAAAGGGATAAAGATTAATGGAGATTATCTAACCCACCTTCGTTTTGCTGATGACGTAGTCATTTTTGCAACTACCCCATCAGAGCTGCAGAGTATGATCCAGGAACTTGCTGACAAGAGTAAAGAAGTGGGATTAAAAATGAACTTTCAGAAGACAAAAGTGATGTTCAATGCTTTTACAAGAAATGAAGATTTATCGATTGATGGAGAAAAGCTGGAGATAACAGACACGTACGTTTATCTTGGACAGCAGATATCAAGTGAGGGTCACATTGATGAAGAAATTAATCGGCGTACAAAACTTGCCTGGAGAGCTTTTGGAAGAAACAGCATAATTTTCAAGAGCAATATGCCATTATGTCTTAAAAGAAAAGTGTTTGATCAATGCATCCTTCCAGTGCTTACGTATGGTGCAGAGACGTGGACCTTAACTAAAAGAGACATACAAAGGCTGCAGACAACTCAAAGAAGCATGGAGAGGTGCATGCTTGGTATAACCAGGAGAGATAAGAAGAGAAACTCGTGGATCCGAAAAATGACGAGAGTGGAAGACATCATGATCAGGGTTAAATCCCTGAAATGGCAATGGGCTGGACATACTGCCAGAAGGACAGACCATAGATGGACAGCCGAAATTTTAGATTGGATTCCAAGGGACAGGAAAAGACCCGGAAAAAGACCACATGGGAGATGGGTGGATGAAATTCGTAAATATGCGGGAGTGACATGGAGGAGACTGGCACAAGACAGACCGTTGTGGAGGAAAATTGGGGAGACCTTCGTCCAGCAGTGGATTGATAATGGTTGACAATGATGAATGATGATGATGATATCATATATATATATATATATATATACATATATATATCATCATCATCATCATCATTGTCAACCATTATCTATCCACTGCTGGACGAAGGTCTCCCCAAGTTTCCTCCACAACGGTCTGTCTTGTGCCAGTCTCAAAAGAAAAAAAGAAAAGATTGCTTCATCACTGAACATAACAGAACTGGGAAATTGCTGGTCAGCCACACTTTGGTGCAGAAACCACTGTGCAAACGCGACACGTCAGAGGTGATCATCCGGCTGCAGTAATTGAACTCTCTGAAGATGAAAGGGATGTGAGGAACGCGCAGAACGTGCCTGACAGTTGATCGAGACGTTCCGGCGGCAGAGGCAAGGGCCCGTACACTGTTCCCGGGATTTCGGTCCACAGCATGCAACAGACGCTCTTCCAATATGGGTGTTCGTGTTGTTCACAACCGCCCGGTATCCTGCATCGTTGCTGTGAAGGACCAAGTTCTGCAAGGTTCTAATGTACCTCAGCGACTACTTGATGATTTGGTTGGCGCCTCGTTTGATAACTTTCCCGATACAACAGACCAGCAGTGCGTCCATTTCCGTTGGTTAGGCCATAGACGAAGTGCATTTCCGTCAACTCGGCGTGTGTGAAACAATTCATGTTGATCGCACGCAGTCCGCATCTACAATGAGGAAGCCACACGTGCCTACCTTGCGAGCTCGAGTAGAGCGCCGCCTATCATTTCCGCCCATGCCTTCCTATTTAATTCTGGTTCTTAACGCTGTTCTCTACCTCCCCTCCAAGTTTGTACACGAAGTTCCGGGACACTCTGTATATATATATACATATACACTGACGGAAAAAAACAAACACCAAGGAGGGGTTGTGTTAGATAAACGGCAGTTGGTAGGCCGTGAGAGCATATCTGTAAGACGATGTCTATGCAAATTTCGTGCTCAGCGCATACGTGTGGCACTGGTAGCGCCGTTAGGAACATGCAAAGAAGGTTTGCTGTAAATACGCGCTGTAACGTTCGTGAGCGTTAGTTATCGTTGAGATTCGATGTAGGGTGTTGATGTTAATCAAGAATGCCTTTAAGAAGACAAAGAAGCCATTATCAACAGCTCACGGAGTTTGAACGAGGTCGTGTAATAGGGCTACGAGAAGGTGGATTTCCTTTCCGCAATATTGCAGAACGACTTGGCAGGAATGTTTCCACTGTGCATGATCGTTGGCAGCGGTGGTCAAGGGAAAGTACTGCCTCAAGAAGACGGGGTTCCGGCCGGCCACGTGGCACTACTGAGAGGGAAAACCGCCGTGTACGGCGTATGGCCGTGGCGCATCGTAGTGCGTCTGCGGCAGCAATTCGAGCTACAGTTGCCACCACAGTGACACAACGAACTGTTACAAATCTGTTACTTAAAGGACAGCTCCGAGCCAGACGTCTTGTAGCGTGCATTCCACTTACTCCAAACCACTGCCGTTTACGACGTCAGTGGTGTCAAGCTAGAGCTCATTGGAGGACGGAGTGGAGATCTGTTGTGTTTTCTGATGAAATCCGGTCCTGCCTATGTGCCAGTGATGGCCGTGTGTTGGTTAGAAAGAGGCCAGGTGAGCACATGCAACTAACCTGCCTGCGGCCGAGACACACTGGACCTACAACTGGAGTTATGGTCTGGGGAGCAATTTCCTATGACAGCAGGAGTGCTCTCGCGGTTATCCCACGCACCCTGATGGCACAGTTGTACGTCGGTCTGGTGATTCAACCCGTTGTGCTGCCATTCATGAACAGCATTCCAGGGGGTGTTTTCCAACTGGATAACGCTCGCCCGCATACCGCTGTTGTAACCCAACATGCTCTACAGAGTGTCGACATGTTGCCGTGGCCTGCTAGATCACCAGATCTTTCTCCAATCGAGCACGTATGGGACATCATTGGACGACAACTCCAGCGTCACCCTTAACCAGCACTAATCCTCCCTGTATTGACTGACCAAGTGCAACAGGCATGGAACTCCATCCCACAAACTGCCATCCATGACCTGTACGACACAATGCATGAATGTTTGCATGCTTGCATTTAACATTCTGGTGATTACACCGGTTATTAATATACCAGCATTTCACATTTAAATGGCTCTTCTCGCGCTTACATTAAGCTGTGATCTTGAAACCTCAATTTATTAAATATGTTACCTATACAAATGTATTGCCGCCATTTCATTCCTCTACAACTACTTTTTCGTGCTGTTGGGATTTTTGTTCCGTCAGTGTATATGGAAACGGGTGACATAACAGCGAGTTGACAATTTCTAGCGGATCGAATAAGGTGTTTCTGATCCAATTTCGACCCGGATTTACTTCAGATTTATTTTTGAAAATTAAAAGAATTTGTTTAAAAAAAAATTCGATTCAAGTGCCCGTGGACTGAAAAATGATTTATTATGATATATGACGGAAGAGTGTCCTCAGAAGGAAAAGTGTTCCTTCATTTTGAGGGGTAATGATGAAAACAACTTCCACATTTTGGAAATTTTCAACTCATCATAAAAGTGTGAAATTTTGTGCTCGATTCTAGTGCCCGTGGACTGAAAAATGATTTGTTATGATATATGACGGAAGAGGGTCCTCAGAAGGAAAAGTGTTCCTTCTTTTTGAGGGGCAATGATGAAAACAACTCCCACATTTCGAAAATTTTCAACTCATCATAAAGTGTGAAATTTTGTGCTCGGTTCTAGTGCCCGTGTACTGTAGAATGATTTGTCATGATATATAACGGAAGAGTGTCCTCAGAAAGAAAAGTGTTCCTTCTTTTTGAAGGGCAATGATGAAAAAAACTTCCGCATTTTGGAAACTTTCAACTCATCATAAAATTGTGAAAATCTGCGATGCTGTGGAACATATTTAAAAGCTTGATTTGTTATAAAGAAAACAGTAAAAATTGTACTTAAACATACAGAAAGTTGCGTAATTCAAAACGTTTTGACTTTTGAATTAACGCCTTCAAATTTAGGTGGAACAGTCTTAACGTTACTGCGGAGTGACTTCTTGAATCCAGCACATGTGTTTAAAATATGTATAAAACAGTTAGGTTATGTCTTGAAGAAGAAGGACGACAGTTTCAACACTTCTTCTAATTGAGGAAATTATACGTTCCTATAAGACACTTATTTGATTCCCATAAAACCTAACATACCCACTGAAGAGGGACGTTTTGAACGCCATTCATATACATATATCATAGTTGAAAGCATATTTGTCCGGTTCGGGTCATGGTCAGTTACCGATCCGAGTCGGGTCATGGTCAGTTACCGATCCGAGTCGGGTCATGGTCAGTTACCGATCCGAGTCGGGTCCGGTTCCAAAAATGTTAACCCGCTTCCATCTCTGATATATATATATATATATATATATGTAAGGTCAGGTGATGCGTAACATCACAGCCTCTCCTTGACAAATGTCAACCCCGCCTTCTCGTGGTGCATCCTGTTCCCACTAAAGGGGCTCTGACGACCGCCAATAGCGGTATAACTATACCATCGGGATCAGAGGAAATGCTATCCCACACTCACCAACCCGCTTGGCCAGCGTGGTGAGTTATGGCCAAACCCTCCAAAATGACTCCACAACTTAAATCTTGGCCCTCAGTCTCCGGCAGCTGGAATGTACCTGGCCAAGGCAGCGGCCAGTGCGACATGAAGGCAGAGGGTGCTAAGAATCCCCGGAGGACCGGACTAGGCTGCCATCTGATGCTGACCTTGGCAACGTACAATGGACGCTCCCTATCTTCTGATTCAAGGCTTCTTGAATTGGAAGAGGAACTACAAAGGATCAAGTGGGACATTGTGGGGCTAAGTGAGGTAAGGAGAAAAGGAGAAGATCTCATCGAACTGAAAAGTGGACATCTCTTCTACTATCGTGGGACAGATACTGGCAGAACTAGTGGTGTTGGATTTATAATAAACAAGAAACTGAAGGATAAAGTGGTAGAAGTTGAAAGTTCCTCTGACAGAGCTGCACGACTCGTTATCCAACTATCGAGAAGATACCAGGCTCAGATTATTCAAACTTATGCACCCACCACAAGTCATCCTGAAGAAGAAATTGAAGAATTTTATGAGGAAATTTGTCATCTAAATAATAAAGGTAAGCAGCACTTGAAAATAATTATGGGAGATTTCAATGCAAAAATAGGGCAACGGCAACAGAATGAAACTTCAGTAGGTAAATTCGGTCACGGCAACAGAAACCAGCGTGGAAATACTCTCGTTGAGTTTGCAGAGGCAGAAGGGTTTTTCATCTTGAACTCCTTCTTCAAGAAAAAGCCACACAGGAAATGGACATGGAGACATCCAAATGGGATGACAAGTGAAATTGATTTTATTATGTGTAACAAAAAATTCGTCATAGAAGACTGCGGTGTGCTAAACAAGTTCAACACAGGTAGTGACCATAGATTGGTGAGATGTAAGATGCACCTCAACACTAAACTTGAACGTGGCAAGCTCATAAGACAAACAAAATCTATTGACATAACCAACCTTAAAAAACACCATAATACCTTCAAGTTGGAACTGAAGAACAGGTTCTCTGCTTTAGAAGGCCTAACATCGGAAGAAGTGGACATCTCTGAAGTTAACAGAAAAGTAACCAAAGCTCTTATGGAAACAGCAACAAAATTAGCTGGGTCTAAGAACAAGTTGCATGTAAATAAATTATCAGGAAAAACGAAAATGTTGATGCAAAAAAGAAGAGAGATGAGGACAACTAAAGAAGATGTGACTTCCAAAGTGGAATATATAGAGCTATGCAAGACAGTACATGAAAAAGTATCACTGAAGACGTAAGAAAATTCAACTGTGAACTAGTGAGGAAAGCAATTGAAAACAACCAAAGCCTAAAGATAGCAAAGGGATATCTCAGTAAGGGAAGAAAACAGATTATGGCACTGAGAAAAGAAGATGGTTCTGTAACAAGAAATAGAGGCGAAATTTTGACAAGAGTGAAAGATTTCTACTCCAAATTATATGAAAGGGATGATACATGCACTCCAGACATCATGAAAGATACCAGTACCAGAGTTCCTCCAATCCTTCCAGCAGAAGTTGCACATGCAATCAAGAACATGAAGCGGGGAAAAGCTCCAGGAGAAGATGGAATTACTGTAGACATCATACAAGAAGCAAGTGGAGAAATCGAAACAGTACTCGCCCAAATTTTCACTCGATGCCTTAATGAAGGAAAGATTCCTGAAGATTGGAACACCGCTACAATGATCCTGCTACATAAGAAAGGTGACATTGAGGATCTCGGAAACTACAGACCTATCAGCCTCCTATCAGTAGTTTATAAAATCTTCACTAAAGTTCTTTCACACCGCTTGAAGGTAACACTGGACATGGCTCAACCGAGAGAACAAGCTGGATTCAGGAGTGGCTACAGCACAATAGATCATATCCATGTGCTGAGAGAACTAATTGAAAGAGCAAAAGAATATGAACTTCCATTGTGCATGGCTTTTATCGATTATGAAAAAGCCTTTGATTCAGTGAAACCATCAGCAGTTACAATGGCTCTGAAAACCTGCGGTATTGAAGATGCATACATTAATATTATTTATAACATCTATGAAAATACAAGTGCAAAGATTAGGCTGTTTGAAAATACAACACACATAAAATATGGAAAGGGAGTGAGACAAGGTGACACCATATCTCCGAAGCTCTTTAATGCCACATTGGAGGGTGTTTTTCAGTCGCTGAGCTGGGAAAACAAGGGGATAAAGATTAATGGAGATTATCTAACCCACCTTCGTTTTGCTGATGACGTAGTCATTTTTGCAACTAGCCCATCAGAGCTGCAGAATATGATCCAGGAACTTGCTGACAAGAGTAAAGAAGTGGGATTAAAAATGAACCTTCAGAAGACAAAAGTGATGTTCAATGCTTTTACAAGAAATGAAGATTTATCGATTGATGGAGAAAAGCTGGAGATAACAGACACGTACGTTTATCTTGGACAGCAGATATCAAGTGAGGGTCACATTGATGAAGAAATTAATCGGCGTACAAAACTTGCCTGGAGAGCTTTTGGAAGAAACAGCATAATTTTCAAGAGCAATATGCCATTATGTCTTAAAAGAAAAGTGTTTGATCCATGCATCCTTCCAGTGCTTACGTATGGTGCAGAGACGTGGACCTTAACTAAAAGAGACATACAAAGGCTGCAGACAACTCAAAGAAGCATGGAGAGGTGCATACTTGGTGTTACCAGGAGAGATAAGAAGAGGAACTCGTGGATCCGAAAATGACAAGAGTGGAAGACATCATGATCAGAGTTAAATCCCTGAAATGGCAATGGGCTGGACATACTGCCAGAAGGACAGATCATCGATGGACAGCCGAAATTTTAGATTGGATTCCAAGGGACAGGAAAAGACCCAGAAGAAGACCACATGGGAGATGGGTGGATGAAATTCGAAAGTATGAAGGGGTGACGTGGAGGAGACTGGCACAAGACAGACCGTTGTGGAGGAAACTTGGGGAGACCTTCGTCCAGCAGTGGATTGATAATGGTTGACAATGATGATGATGATGATGATATATACACTATCTAACAACAAGTAATTGGACACCCCTACTATCGACGATATCTGCGGTCCTGATACACGTCACGGCCGCCGCCGCGAAATATCGTGTGGGAAACAAAAACGCAACCAGTCGCATGCAAGATGCCACGCAGTTCGGAACTCTCTGATTTCGAGAAAGGTGTAATCGTCCGGTATCACAGAAATGGCCGATACATACGCGACATATTCAGCGAGTTGAAGTACCCAAAATCGACAGTGGCCTACGTGATTGGCAAGTGGAAGAACAGAGGTGACTGTCGGAATGTGCTCCGACCCAGCAGACCCACAAAACTGGCAGTTAGAGACCGACGGATGCTGGCCAGAAAAATTCGGAAGAACCGCACCAAATCGATGGGCCACATCCGCGAGGATTTTCAACAGTCATCCGGGAGTGCTCTTTCGATCAATACCATCCGTGAGGAAGCCCATCTGCTCGTTTAACATGGACGTGCTGCCGCCCACAAGCCTTTTATCACCAAGTCCGATAGCGCTGCTCGGCTAAAGTGGTGCAAAGAACATCGGCAGTGGACCGTTAAACAGCGGAACCAGGTTCGCTGGAGCAACGAATCAAGGTTCACCCTCTACCGTTCGGATGGCAGGTTCTGGGTTTGGCGTCTGCCTGGAGAACGCCTCCTGCCGGAATGTATTGTGATAACTATGAAGTTCGGCGGCGGTGGAATTATGCTACGGGGGTGTTTCTCCTGGTGTGGCACGGGACCCTTGGTCGCAATTACTGGCAGGCTCAACGCCGAGACCTAGTGCACCATTTTGGATGACCATGCGCTTCCTACGTTGTGGAAGTTTTACGGGGTGGACCCACGTTACTTTAAGGGTGACAATGCCACCTGTCATGTTGAAAGGTCCACCGTGGCTTGGTATGGTGACAATGGGTTTAATCGAATATACTGGCCTGCGCAGAGCCCGAACCTTAACTTTATCGAGCACTTCTGGGACGAGTTGGAGTGTCGAATTAGGGGTGCCCCCAAGGTCTGAAATCGGTGATGGAATTGACCTGTCTTCTCCAAGCCGAGTGGAAGAAAATACCGCTAGCCGTCGTACAACGCCTGGTTGACAGTAGGCCCCGGCGGGTCGCAGCTGTAATCGCCGCTCGTGGAGGCTCCACCAACTATTGAAGGTGAATAAACTTCGTTTTCCTTTGCTATCACAGGTGTCCATTTACTTGTTGGGAGATCGTGTATATATATATATATATATATGTAGTGGGATGTAAGGTCAGGTGATGCGTAACATCACAGCCTCTCCTTGACAAATGTCAACCCCGCCTTCTCGTGGTGCATCCTGTTCCCACTAAAGGGGCTCTGACGACCGCCCCTTTAGTCTCTTCTATTATCGTGGGACAGATACTGGCAGAACTAGTGGTGTTGGATTTATAATAAACAAGAAACTGAAGGATAAAGTGATAGAAGTTGAAAGTTCCTCTGACAGAGCTGCACGACTCGTTATCCAACTATCGAGAAGATACCAGGCTCAGATTATTCAAACTTATGCACCCACCACAAGTCATCCTGAAGAAGAAATTGAAGAATTTTATGAGGAAATTCGTCATCTAAATAATAAAGGTAAGCAGCACTTGAAGATAATTATGGGAGATTTCAATGCAAAAATAGGGCAACGGCAACAGAATGAAACTTCAGTAGGTAAATTCGGTCACGGCAACAGAAACCAGCGTGGAAATACTCTCGTTGAGTTTGCAGAGGCAGAAGGATTTTTCATCTTGAACTCCTTTTTCAAGAAAAAGCCACACAGGAAATGGACATGGAGACATCCAATTGGGACGACAAGTGAAATTGATTTTATTATGTGTAACAAAAAATTCGTCATCGAAGACTGCAGTGTGCTGAACAAGTTCAACACAGGTAGTGACCATAGATTGGTGAGATGTAAGATGCACCTCAACACTAAACTGGAACGTGGCAAGCTCATAAGACAAACAAAATGTATTTACATAACCAACCTTAAAAAACACCATAATACTTTCAAGTTGGAACTAAAGAACAGATTCTCTGCTTTAGAAGGCCTAACATCGGAAGAAGTGCATATTTCGGAAGTTAACAGAAAAGTAACCAAAGCTCTTATGGAAACAGCAACAAAATTAGCTGGGTCTAAGAACAAGTTGCATGTGAACAAATTATCAGGAAAAACCAAAATGTTGATGCAAAAAAGAAGAGAGATGAGGGCAACTAAAGAAGATGTGACTTCCAAAGTGGAATATATAGAGCTATACAAGACAACACGAAAAAGTATCACTGAAGACGTAAGGAAATTCAACTGTGAGCTAGTGAGGAAAGCAATTGAAAACAACCAAAGCCTTAAGATAGCAAAGGGACATCTCAGTAAGGGAAGAAAACAGATTATGGCTCTGAGAAAAGAAGATGGTTCTATAACAAGTAATAGAGGCGAAATTTTGACAAGAGTGAAAGATTTCTACTCCAAATTATATGAAAGGGATGATACATGTACTCCAGACATCATGAAAGGTACCAGAGTTCTTCCAGTCCTCCCAGCAGAAGTTGCTCATGCAATCAAGAACATGAAGCGGGGGAAAGCTCCAGGAGAAGATGAAATTACTATAGACATCATACAAGAAGCAAGTGGAGAAATTGAAACAGTACTCGCCCAAATTTTCACTCGATGCCTTAATGAAGGGAAGATTCCTGAGGATTGAAACAATGCTACAATGATCCTGTTACATAAAAAAGGTGACATTGAGGATCTCAGGAACTACAGACCTATCAGCCTCCTATCAGTGGTTTATAAAATCTTCACTAAAGTTCTTTCACACCGCTTGAAGGTAACACTGGACGTGGCTCAACCGAGTGAACAAGCTGGATTCAGGAGTGGCTACAGCACAATAGATCATATCCACGTACTGAGAGAACTAATTGAAAGAGCGAGGGAATATGAACTTCCATTGTGCATGGCTTTTATAGATTATGAAAAAGCCTTTGATTCGGTGAAACCATCAGCAGTTACCACGGCTCTGAAATCCTGCGGTATTGAAGATGCATACATTAATATTATTAATAACATCTATGAAAATGCAAGTGCAAAGATTCGGCTGTTTGAAAATACAACACACATAAAAATTGGAAAGGGAGTGAGACAAGGTGACACCATATCTCCGAAGCTCTTTAATGCCACATTGGAAAATATCTTTCAATCACTGAACTGGGAAAACAAAGGGATAAAGATTAATGGAGATTATCTAACCCACCTTCGTTTTGCTGATGACGTAGTCATTTTTGCAACTACCCCATCAGAGCTGCAGAGTATGATCCAGAAACTTGCTGACAAGAGTAAAGAAGTGGGATTAAAAATGAACTTTCAGAAGACAAAAGTGATGTTCAATGCTTTTACAAGAAATGAAGATTTATCGATTGATGGAGAAAAACTGGAGATAACAGATACGTATGTTTATCTTGGACAGCAGATATCAAGTGAGGGTCACATTGATGAAGAAATTAATCGGCGTACAAAACTTGCCTGGAGAGCTTTTGGAAGAAACAGCATAATTTTCAAGAGCAATATGCCATTATGTCTTAAAAGAAAAGTGTTTGATCAATGCATCCTTCCAGTGCTTACGTAAGGTGCAGAGACGTGGACCTTAACTAAAAGAGACATACAAAGGCTGCAGACAACTCAAAGAGGCATGGAGAGGTGCATGCTTGGTATAACCAGGAGAGATAAGAAGAGGAACTCGTTAATCCGAAAAATGACGAGAGTGGAAGACATCATGATCAGAGTTAAATCCCTGAAATGGCAATGGGCTGGACATACTGCCGGAAGGACAGACCATAGATGGACTGCCGAAATTTTAGATTGGATTCCAAGGGACAGGAAAAGACCCAGAAAAAGACCACATGGGAGATGGGTGGATGAAATTCGTAAATATGCGGGAGTGACATGGAGGAGACTGGCACAAGACAGACCGTTGTGGAGGAAACTTGGGGAGACCTTCGTCCAGCAGTGGATTGATAATGGTTGACAATGATGATGATGATATATTGTAGTTACATGAAACTCAAATCAAACAAAATGTCCAATCAACAGGACTAACCACTTACATTCTCCAACAAAGTGAATCCTAATTAAAGCCAGGTCAATAACACCAAATACAAATTAAAACTCTAAATGGTAAGTATATTCAACCAAAAAATACACCTTGGCCTGACACTTTTGTCTAAGAGCACGAACGCAAATACCAAGTCATAGATTCAGAATGTCTAACGCTAACCCACAAACAAACAAAAAAATCTATGTTTCTAAATCTTTCTCTTGAAATGTTATTACAACGCTAGAATACTGAATTTCCGAAATACTGCAGACACGAAATTTAAGGAAAGAAGCTGTATTTACCTTGTGCTCACCATAACATGCCCAATCGCTTATAATTAAGTGTTTGTCAAGCTGTAAGTGGAAATATATTGCCCCGTGAAAGAAAGTGAAATTCAGAAACCCACGAACAAATGAGCGCAATTCCAACATGCGTGTTTCACTAAAAAAATCAGAATACTGAATGTCAGCACTTTGAATACACACTATTCTCGTGCGAATTCAGTGCATCATTATCAAATGAATTTCTGCTGGTTTTAATTCATATTTCATGCGCTTACTTGCCTTTTTCTGCAATCCCATTCAAAAGCTAAAAGTTATATAAACATTTAATATAATACATTTTTGGGAGATTCTACTTTCTTTTAAATTCATAAAAAACCCAAGTCAATTTGAAACAGATTTTCGGAATCACACAAACATTTATTTAAAAAATTAAGCTCAGATTTTGTCCTCAGATGTTTGTACATAGAAATAACTTTTCAAATGCAACAAAACATTGACCATTTTCCTATCATGGAACAAACATTGCATAGCAATATTTTCTTTGTTACATCATACTTTGAAACATATAGCTATATTGTTCTTGTTATATAATAAAGTATTTCAGAAAAAGAAACATGAAATAAAAAAAAAGTAAAGTACAGAAAAATCTGTTCCGTACCTCTGGTTTCAGATCTGATCTCCACAAAAGACTAAAGACTTCAAATTTATTTAATTTTTTAAAGTCTAAATTTCATTGTATCCCATTCTTTTCCTGAATTCTTATTTTTGAAACCGAAACCGATTAGAATTGAATCTACATTTGTACCTTCTTGATCACTTCCCCAGGAATAAAACCAAATATGAGATTTAGTTAATGTCATGTTGACGTCATTATCTTCTCCTTTGTTTATCAAAATGTTATATATGAAAATGCCAGTTTATTATGTTCCCGATTGAACATAAACTGATGCTCGCAGAGCTGGGATGTTTTATTTACACCGACAATCCGAGTGAGGTCAGGTGCAGTTTCACGTGTCGAAGCGAGCCATATTTGGGACGCGTTATGATGGCATAATTAACTGGAATTTTGTGGTATGTTGTCAGGAGCACCAGTGAAAACGTTTTAGCAGAACAATTGGAAATATCGAGATATAGTTCCAATTAGTTGACTGAGGAAAACAAAAGAATGATAAAAATCATTCATAAACAAATGAAATTGTTAATCGTCAACTGCAATGTGAAAAGACAGTGGATAGATTCAATTTTACAGAGCACAATACTAATTTCAAAAAAAAAAAAAAAAAAAGATGATCAGAAAGGTAAAAATTATTGCTTCTTCTGTTATTCGTATCTTTAACGTTAGGCGGGTAACCGAATTTCGCCTATTCTGTAATTTCTGTAAACGGAAATATATTGTGATCTCAAATTATGGGGCAATATATTCTGTTAGGATGATATCCGTTAAGCAGAAAATCTTGGTTTAACGAAATTAAGATAAACAGTTATCAAAAATCCTATTAAGGTAATTGCAATATAATTGCAATATAAAGAAATTCATAATAATTATATTGTTGGCCCCCGTGGCGTAAAGGTAACGCACTCGGCGCGATACCGAGAGTTCTGTTGGTTCGATTCCACAGCGGCGGCTGAAAAACAATTTTTCGGTTGCTGTGTGTTTCTGGAACGTGGAAAGAGCGATGTATTTATTTATTAACTGTCGCAACGTATTTGGAATATTTTCAAAGAAATTCAGTTCACACATTTTTCGTGATAGCAAAAGGATAAATTTATATTCCCAAACAAATATTAAAAAAATAATACCAGATTATTTTTAGTAAAGCAGCTTTTATTTCTTTTGATTTTTGTATCAGATTTAATGCTTTTGCATAGATATAATTCACAAAATCTCTTACGATTATATTAAAATTGGAATGCAGCTGTCGCACTAACATAAACAATTTCTAAACATAACAATTTTTAAATAAACTATTTCCCCTACTCAAAGAACATTTACAAATTTGAATGCAACTCTCATGTAACTTCTACAATTTCGGAGGTGTAATCACACCACAAAGGAACAAAGATCATAAAATTTTACCAAATAGGGATTTAAAACATATTCCAGATTTTCTCAATAAAATACTGAACAAAGTGTTCGTATCTGAGGTGATCATTGTCTTATAACATTCTTTTCGTAGTAAGAATATAAATTATGAATTAAAATAACCAAACATTCCGAAGCCATAACGGTAGAACAAAGCAGCAAAGAGCACGTAATTTGAACTGTTGAAGGTGGCCACACAATAAGCCGAAATGAATGGCTACCGAACAGAAACAAATTTGTAAATACTTTAGGTAGGAACTACAGGGAGCAAGTCACAATCACTCATTTGATCGACAAAATCCATGGCGAAAATATTATTACTCATACAATAATTACACGTGTTCTACTGTATTTTTAACGAAATATACACTATTACAGGTTGTTTCTTAAGCAAACATACTGTTCGAAAAATTCACCACAAGGAAAAAATATAACGTGATTTCGCACGCAGATCGAGACGGCTGGGAAAAAGTTTCGATGCCTGACTAGAATGAGAAGCAAAGAGGCACTTGAAGATTTCAAAAGAATTCTCCAAATCATCTTTTAATTCCCCTAATTGCATTGTTGTCCCGCGAGACTTTTCTGGTATTTTGTTTAATTTGTTTGAGAGTTTAACGATAACCCTGGTGACCTTAGTAGGGTACAAACAGTAGTCACTCTTCCACAATGTTGAATCACTGGTTCCAGAGAAGAAGAATAGTCAGCGACGCAAGGAAAACGCACAATTTGTACTTTACATGGGATCTGAGTCTCGACATTTGTTCAAATAATGATTTGAAACAAATACCTTGTGCGACTTGGCTATTGGCTTGTCAGATTTGACAAGAAGGGAAGTTAAACAGAAGAACACGAATCACATTATTAATTGAAAATATGTCAACGTATAATGACCTCCCGCCTGGGTCATTTCTTGGCAGAAAGTATGCGCACTTTAAAATGTGCATTCATACTTCAATGAAGGTAAAATAAAATGATGCCGATAATTAAATCCTAAATTTGAAATTAATGAAACTTTTTGCTACACAACACAGTACATCAACGTTTAACAAAACCAAAATATTATAAATATTATCATATATAGTAAACTAATATACGTAATCAACACAGTTGAGTGGAAACATGAACATCATGATAATATCACAAAGATCAATTCAAATTAAGTATCCTATAGAACTATATAGTTGCACTGGGGAAAAATAAAATCGCAAACCACCTTAAATATATCATATCATAATTAATTGTAAACAAGAAATCAATAAATTAACACAAATGACCAAACAAAAGCTATACAGAGTAATTCATAGAAGTAAATAACGTAATGTACAATAGAAGCATAGCATGGAGCCAGGGATAAAGGCTTAAATTGTAAGCCTGACGAGAACCTGATCTCCGTAGTTCAATAGGTCAGGTCAGAACGTCAACAGTAACAACCATAAATAATGACCAATGCTTAGTATACTGTGAAAAAAATAAGACAAAAATTTAAAGCAACAAAAGTTATCGTAGCTATTTTTTAAATTCTTTAAAATTAACAATTTTCCTGATGTAGATTGTCAATCAATTCCAGAAATGGGGTCCAGCTGTAGTAAATGCTGTCCGGACTGCTGTACTGTTGTACTATCATTAGAACAATCCGGAGCACGCCTTAGGTACAGCGAAACCCTTCATGACCACGAGTATCATATGAATGTGGGAACCGCAATAATACCAATAAATCAAGATACCTATCCGCATGAACTCTGTCGTGCATAAAAGATAATAATCTAAAAGTCCATCCAGGACGACGAAATTTTCTAGTTTTCGGGGATTATCTGACTTCCCATTCGTGCCATACTTACACCAATAAGCGAATTCGAACTTCCAAGTTTGTATTTCAGACAAGTTTAGCAGCCTTCTTGTTTTAACTACGCGCGGCACACACAAAAGCATATGTAGATTAAACTCATTATATTTATATTTCTTAATATTTCTTAATATTTCGCCAGACGAGGACATGAATTTTTTCCAAATGTTTATGAAAACACCTACGGTAGAACTGACATGAAAGCCAGTGTCTGGTGCCTTTTACAGACTTTTTAATTCCTTGCAAACTACGTAACTCTTTCTTGTTGTGCATTGATATTAATAGTTAGAATATTTTTAGTACTTTAGGGATAACGCTTTCATTTATGCTATTTACAAAACAAATAAGTACGTACCTGCATTAAGCATATTACTGCCATTATATTCCAGTTGCCCTTTGGATTCCGTGCAGGAAGGTCGCACATCGTGTGAGCTCCTGCGAGTGAACTTCAGTGCAAGCTTTTCGTCGTCGTCGGCCGTTCGTCTTGTTCTGCGATTAGATAGTTTCTGGGTTACCAGTCTATCCGAATCAGTCCGGTTAGGGGATCTTTTAGTTGTTAAGCTTTTTTCAAAGCTCAATTAAAATTTTCTCGAATCCACTTCTCTTCGTTTCAGCTTCAAGCCCATCGAAAAAATTAAGAGAATTTCAAGTTCTGATGTTGTAGAGCAAAAGCCTGACGCCAAGAAAAGCGATGCCGTTTCCCGTTCCACATCTACTTTCACGGGAAATCCGGAGTCAACTGAAAAGCCAGATCCAAGAAGATCTAGAAGAATTAAGAACCTTCCGCCGGAACTTTGTAATAGTATCCAAAAAAGAACAAGAAGAAGATTGGTAGGTAAAAAAATTTCTTATTCTGTGCCTCAGAAAAATCTAGGCACGTCATCTGACAAAAAAGTTGTCGATGACTCTTGTATGTCTGTGCCAATTCCAGACATAATATCTGAGAAAATATCAGATATGAAAAAAACACCGGTGAGATGCCCGGGCGATGGGATTTCTGAAAAAATTACAAATATCATTAAAACACCGAAAAGATGCTCGGGCGATGGGATATCTGATAAAATATCAGATATCATTAAAACACCGGAGAGATGCCCGGGCGATGGGATATTTGTAAATTTTCAGATTTCAATAAAACACCGGTGGGATGCCCGGGCGATGGAATATCTGAGAAAATACCAGATATGATTTATGAAATGTCCGAGAAAATTCCGGACAACCTTACCCAAGAGGAAGGTTTTATAGAAAACAGACCTGAGACGGCTTCGGCGTCAGGCTTTTGCAATGAAAAAAAAAAAAAAAGGCCCTTTTTGGGGCCGAGTACTTTTTTCAAAAAAATAACTGTGCAAATACAAAACACAAAAAATGTTGAAAAAAAGGAACAACCTCAGTCATCTTATGAGCATAAGTTAAGCTCAAAAATAAAGAATGCTGTAAATGACACAGAATTAATGAAAAATGATACAAATATATACCTGCGTAATATTAATTTATTACACAGAGAAAAAAAGAGTTGTCCCTAAAAGCAATGTACAGAACTCTGTCCTAAAAGAAAGGATTGAAAAACATCGCAAAAATTTCCAAAACACAAATGTGACAGAGAAATTGATTGCCGATTGTGACAAATATCTAGGCGAGAAGGGAAAAAAGGCCCTTTTAAGAGCGTGATACAGAATTCTGTGCCACAAGAAAAAATAAAAAAACATCGCAAAAAAAATTCCAAAACACAAAAGTGATAGAGAAATTAATTGTTGATGTTGATAAAAATATAGATGAAAATGCTACGCATAAGCAAAAAAAACTGGTTACTCCAACCGTGGAAAAACCAAAATATTTCGCTGGCAGGCTTAGCAAAGAAATTAAAGAGGCAGAAAAAAATAACTGTAATGAAGAGGCTCAATTGCAGTATGCTAATAACAACGATGAAGAAATGCTTCGGTTAAATGCTGTTACTAGTGCCCAAGATAGTACTACTGTTAGCAGCATAGCCGTAGAGAAAGATGTCTTAAAATCAAACAAGGAAATGGACAGCGGAATGCTGCCTGGTTGGTGCACCACCTCGTTACCCTTAAAAACAAACAAGTAAATGGACAGCAGAATGCTGCCTGGTTGGTGCACCACCTCGTTTCCCTTGCCCATTTTCTCTGAGGAAGGGGGAAAAAAACAACGGCCCATTTAGGGGCCGTTCATTTTCATTTTCCTCCTTCTCTGAGGAAGAAAAACGCCCTCTTAGTGGAACCTTTCCCTCATTCTCTGAGGAAGAAAGCAAAATTGACCTATTAATTAAAAAAGTTAAAGGAATGTCCACGAGTGAGAAACTTACGGAAAAAAAAATAAATGGAGAAACCGATAAAAAACAAAAAAATGGTGAATGGACCATCAATCAAATAGCAGAATTAGCTGCCAAACTGGTCAAAAGCAAGGAAGCAATCAATTGTAATACTGACCAAGTTATCGAAATTAACAACAATATAAATAAAATTGAAACAGTAAAAAATGATGAAAAAAAAACCGAGGATGAATTTTTTCCTCTGAAACAAATGGACTTAACATATTAATTTGGAATGCGCAAGGCATCAAAAGGCAGCATAGAGAATTCTTAGCCTACCTAAAATACAAAAAAATTGATATTGCGCTAATTAATGAATCCTGGCTAATGGACAGAATTAAATTCAAAATTCCCAACTACAAGGTTTACAGAAAAGACAAAACCTCCCAAAGTGGGGGAATTTTGATTGCAGTGAAAGATAAACTAGAGCAAAGTGAAGCGATATGCAACACAGAGGATGGCATGGAAGCGCACTCGGTTATCATTCAAACAAAAAATAACCCGATTAAATTTACGGCACTATACAATCATCCCAAACACACTATTACCAGGGAAGCTCTAGATAAGCTTTTCGAAGAAAATATTCATACGGTCATTGCGGGAGATTTTAATAGTAAACACCGCTATTGGCACTGCCCAAGAGCTAACTTCAAGCAATTTGAAGGGAAAATTAAACTAGTGCCACCCCCAGTAATTGGAGACTGTAATAGCAAAGAAGAAACTGACACAGCTATTAAACTCTTTAACCTCGCCATTAAAAAAATTATGGAAGAATGTCAAACTCCTGCTAAAGAGAAAAAAATCCGTACTATCTACCCAAAGAAATTTTGGAACTTATAAAAGAAAAAAATTGGTACCGAAGCAAGTGGCAAAGAAAAAGAAATAAAACGTTCTATGACCTTTATTGTTGCATAAATAGACAAATTAAAAGAGAAATCAGAAAATTCGAGAATGGGTCATGGGGTCAAGTATTAGAGGAGGCTCATATTGACTACTCTGAAAATTCGGATAAAAAAAACAAAATGACTCTATGGAATCTTGCGTCGAGCTTGCAAAATAAAAATGTCAAATTACTCCCACCCCTTCAAAAAGAAGATGGGACGGTAGTTAGAACTGACGAAGAAAAAGCAGAAATTTTTGCAAACTCACTAGAAAAACAGTTTAAACTAAATGACATCCCTGACACTGATGTAGCCATTAAAATGAAAAAGGCCCTGAATACTTATTTTAGACACGCGGAGGATGTAGAAAATTCTAGAGTCATCGCCCAAAGTGCGCAACTCTATGAAGAATTTACTAGTAAAAAAAAACCTGTGGTGACATCCCCAATTAAAAGCAAACAGAAAGTCTCTTTTAAAAAAAATAGAAGCACAAGGCATAGAAAACAGCAGCCAAAAGTAGAAAATGCTACGGCCTCCTTTACGTCCGATAGACAAGTTAAAGGTGCTACGGCCTCTTTTACGTCCGATAGACAAGGTAAAGGTGCTACGACCTCTCGCGGGTCCGGAACGCCAGAAACTGAAAAGATCAGAAATAAAAAAAGGCCTTTTAAGGGCCAAAAAAAAATTTTGTTCCTCCTGACTTTGAAAAACCACTACCCATCAGTGAAAGGGAAGTTAGGTTTCATATTAATAATCTTAAAAATAAAAAGGCACCAGGCAATGATGGCATAAATAATAAAATTATGAAAACATTACCGGAAGAGTATGTGCAAACCCTTACTAAAATATACAATTGTGCCATTAAATTAAATTATTTCCCTGATATTTGGAAGACAGCAGAGGTAATACTATTACCCAAGCCAGGCAAAAACCCGGCAATTCCAGAAAATCACAGACCGATTTCGTTGCTCCCAACCATGGGAAAAATCTTTGAAAAAATAATTCTTATTAGAATGCAACAATTCTGTGAGGAATTCCCAGTAATTCCATTTACTCAAGGAGGTTTTAGAGATAAACACTCCACGGTGCACCAACTCTCTAGAATAACTGAAAAATGTGCTGAAGGAATTATAAAAAAAGAACACACAGCAGCCATATTTCTGGATGTGGCAAAAGCATTCGATAAATGCCCACATGAGGCAATTATCTACAAGCTAATAGCACATGATTTCCCACCCTGGATTATACATATAATCAAATCATACCTCACTAACAGAACATTCTGTGTAAAAATCAATGGGAAAAAATCGCTAAAAAAAAAATCGAAGCTGGTGTACCTCAAGGCAGTGTACTCGCACCAACGCTGTATTCTGTCTTTACGTCAGACTTTCCCAACTATAATAACAGGAATCTGCCTACAGCTCTCTATGCTGATGACACTGCACTCGCTTATACTTCCAAAAATAAAAATCAAGCAACTTTCATGTTGCAACATTATGTTGAAAAACTTGAGAAATATTTCTTAGATTGGAAAATTAAAATCAATACCGAAAAAACTCAAGCAATTCTATTTTCTAGGATTAAATGCAATCACAATCCAGACTTTGAAATAGAAATGTATAAAAAAAAAATACCTTGGGTAAATGATGTTAAATACTTAGGACTTTTTATGGACCACAACCTAAACTGGAACAAGCATATTAAAGAAACTGTGTCCAAATCTCTTAAGATCAGAGGAAGTCTCCAGCCAATAATAAAAAATAAAAGGCTTAGCAGGAAAAACAAAACTTTGATATGGAAAGCCTGTATCAGCCCTGTTATTACTTATGCCTGTCCTATCTGGGGTAACTGCAACAAACAGCAGAAAAATAAGATTACCTCATTTCAAAATAAAACCCTACGATATATGGTTGGACTTGATGGAAGAACTTCAAACCATGCTATCCGAAGCATGCTAAATATTAACTCCATCCATTACACGATGTATGACTTAGCTTATAGATACTATGAAAAAGCTAAGATTCATCCTAATCCTCTAGTCAGAGCGGTCATTAACTATACTGTCAATGAAACTGACAGTTATAAAAGGCCAAAAACTATCTTGAATAAAGTTCCAGAAATGAACCCAATTCACAGCTACCCTAGAAAAAAAATAACAATAATTGGAACTAGTGTTTAGAGGGTATTTCTCACCTAAGAAGAATTTCTGATAAAAAAAAAGGCTCTTTTAAGGGCCGTACTCTGATTGCAAATTTACTTCACACATGTGAATTAATCTCGTTAAATAAAAAAAAAAAGGGGGTGGGCTCCTCTAAGAGCCGTACTCTGTTTTGAAAACATACTTCACCCATGTGAAGGAACCTAGTTAAATTAAAAATGAGAAAAAAAAAAAAAAAGGCTTTTTTAAGGGCCGAGCAAAATGTTGCATAAAAGATTTATCTTTGTTGTGCTAAATATCTCTGCCCCTAAAAAAACAAGGTACTGTTGGTCTTGCCTTTTATGTTAAAATTTGTTGTTGTTTTTCCCTGATTAAAAAAACAAAACAAAACAAAACAAAAAAAAAAGGCTCTTTTATGAGCCGAGCAAAATGTTACATACTCTAAACGAGTATCTTAAACCTCGATCGGTGTAATTTTGTGATAACACCACCTCAGCTATGGTTAATCTGACATGCCTGTCAAGAATCAACAAAAGTAAACCAGTGAAAAAATTCTGTAAACCAATGGGGAAAAATCTTTTCTCTCATTGGCTGGCGAGCAACACTGAGCAAATGGCCAGTTTTGTCTTACCTGGTGTTCAAAGACGATTTTTCTCTGGGAAAGATGTTCTGTGTGTGATGTTTTTTTTCCAGGTTCCCCTCTCCCGTGTCCTTTCCTTCCTTTCCCCCTGTACTCTTCTGTGGCACAGGTGTACCGGGCATTTTTCTGCGGAGAGAAATCTCACTTGAAATGGCTTGTTGTTACAGGTAAGTATGTAGGGCAGCTTACAACTTCACTTCTTAACGGGTAACCGTCTACTCCCTCTCCTCTAATATTTCCATACTTTTCTTTCTTACTATTCTATCAGGGAAATCTGTTCCCAAACATCTAATATTTCTCTTTTTCACCTGACAAAAGGCGCAGAGCGCAGAGGGTTCGGGTCTCTCAACCTCAGATAGGAAATATCTCTCTCTATCGCATATTACTGCCAGTAATTAAATCCAAAATTAAATTTCATGAGAGTAGCTAAATTTTAATTTTTGTGTATGGATTCGTAGTTGACATTTTGTTCTTAAAATAATGATTGGCCCTAATGTATATAAACTACTTTTAGGCATAAACTGAATTCCTGCTGGTGTTAATTTGGTACCTAAATCATCAGTACGATATAGGAGTATGTCCACTTACGATTTGAATACATGTCCACATATGATTTGAGTGCTTTTTGTTTTTATTTTAGATATATATCTCATTCTCTTCCTGTAGCAAGTAAGTGACTGTTTGACTCTTCCACGATTTTCATGCTGACGTTTTGCCATTATCTAAAAATAATTTAATTACTGGAATTCGAATGAATGCTCCTGAAAGAACAGATTTCAATTACACAAGCGATACACTAAAAGATTCAAAAGTCCTAATTGTCCAGTACGTTCTGATATAAGATGTTTTACGCAAATTCCGACCTTCCGTAAATTATTTTATTAATTTTTACGCTAGCAGACTTAAACTCTTTATGTTTACACCAGGAGACCTCCATAAAACGCCGCCCCGGTGGCGCACTTGTCTCAGCACATGTTTATGACCATTAATCCCGGTGAATCATGGTTGTTGTGTTTGTCTTACGGCACTGGCTCTGTACTTCTTTAGAGTCAGTGGCTTTAAATTAGGGACTGGAGACAGCTTTTAGCCCGTCAATTTGCTCACTGTTGTCGTTAAATCTCCAATGAAAAGAACTCCATAAAGTATTGCTTGTACCAGCTGCCTCAGACACTGATCGGTAAGACATTACAAGCGTGCTTCGTGGGTGTCAAGACATTCTTCGACACAGAACTGGCACTACCGGGTATTATATATGCATACATTCTCTGAATTTACCATTTGTCTATATCGCAGTGTTACGTTGTTGTGTGCAGGATTTGGATGATAAATTGTTTTTGTAACCGCACTCTTGTTTGTGTTACGTATCCTTATTAATGTTGTTTCAATGAATGAGACTTATATCAGATACACACAGCCTTCATTTCATGGAATACTCCGACTATTGCGATAGATGTACAAAGGTTTCCGTTATTATAAAAAAGAACATACAATACAAAATAAAGGATATCATTTAATGCAATGTACTTCGGACTTTTAATCACATAGTTTTAAATGATCGCGAAATCCTGAAAAGTGATAACGTTTCTTTTTGTATTCCTACATTTTCTTTCATTTCAGAAGGATTCGATTGGCACCTGGCTAATATTTTGGACTAAATGCGCCATATACTAAGCATGTTACGAACTCTTGTAGGCATCAATGGCCTACCTTCTTAGAGCATCTGCTATTTAAAGGGACCCCAAAATTAACAAATATTAGATATATATTTTTACTATATATTACTGTCAACTCTGACATTTTACTGGGGTAATGTATATTAACCATTAGTTTTATTTGTAATTTTCTGCGCTCTCCAAACCCAAGATACCTGGGCGGTTCGAAATCCATTGCCGATTTCTGGTAGTAGACGAAAGGATGTATAAATGCACAAACGTAAAAGTTTAATCTTCGAAGTTTAATACGCCGTACTCGATGATCGTAAATCATCCTGACCTAATGTTTTGAATCCCACTCAAAAAATTTCCTTTGGTTCCAATGCGTAAAAAATTTCAACCCGAATTTCAACGTCGTGAATATATTGGAACATTTTCCACGTAGAAAAGTTGCTATGAATAGGAATATATGGTTGTCCGAGGGCGCAAGATTTGGACTACGAGCATGGTGGGGCATTAGCTCAAAACACTCCATCACCTGCATATTTTTCATTAGTTGACCTGCTACGATGAGCAGGAATATTATCCTCTTGGAGGATAACATATTTGCGTTTCACCAGAGCAGGATACTTTCGGCTTAAAGCGGCATACATCCGGTCCAACTGCCCACAGTGCTGCGGTGTATTCATGGCTAGGCCATCTGGAACCAATTTCCAGTGAATGGGGATCTCAGAGTATCACTATACGCATACCACATCTTTCTGCTCAAGTTTTACATTTTTTGGGACACTTTCTTATGGAATTTCGGAATCCAACCACTGGGTTGTCATGTAAGAATTTGAGAAAAATATCAACATCTCATCACATATCCCATATTCACTTAACGAAAGAGTCGTGCTCGGAATTTTCAAGCAAGTGGCAACACGAATGCACTCGTCGCTGAGGTTTAGCAGCAGTTATTTCAGAGGTGTACTTGCCTACAGCTTTTAAGCTTCTCTCCGAGCTTGTGAAGTCGGCAGATAATTGTGAAATAAGGTATACCAATCTCATTTGACAGTTACCGTGTGCTTTTGCTGGGATCTGGATCTACGGCTTTGGGAACCGCTACAGATTTCACCGTCGAAGGTCTCCCAGTACGTACTTTGTCGTCAAGGCTGTAGTCCCCATTTTAAAAGGCTGACACAAAAATATTACTGTTCTGTCAGACTCTGCTCATTTACTTCCCACAGCACAAATATCCCAAACTGGAACAGCAGCGGTGAAAGGTTTTTTAAAGGAAAATCATAACAGCCTCATATTTTTACAGGAAACCTCCAACAGCACTCGGATTTCTTGTCCAGAGCTCTTTACAACTGGAAATGTTCTTATAAATCAACGCAGAATGTGTCCAATCTACATATATCTACTGCACGATACCGGTTTTCTAGCCATGCATACCGCATACGCACCTAGTAATGACTGACACAGGACGACTCTTCAAATCGGCAATGAATTTTAAATCATTTTAATAGCACAGGGAAGGTTAGTACGCCTTGTACGGACATCATTCCTCTGGAATGAAACAAGTGACTCAAGCATATTGTCGCTCCTTTAGTATGTCCATCGTCATTTTTACAGAACTTTTAGCAACCAATCAGTCCGAAATTATTAGTTTTAATGATATCAATAAGTGACTACTTAGTATAAGAAAGCTAGGTGGAAAGCTACACTTTCTACTGCTCACATTTGCACGTTCAAGCTGGGTTCTGCCCACTTCTTTGAATGTGATTGTATTCGTTCGAACTGATTTTGATCATTTCGTTAACCCGAGTTTATTTGTTGGTCCAAGTTAAATGGTTACAAGACCATACACAGTTTTTAGGAAGCCTGTCAAATTTACTCTAAATACTGTAAATATGACATGTTGTTTAACGAAATATAGAAAAACGTTTTAGTGAGCAGTAACTTTGAAGTCAATCGCTGAGGTTCCATTTTGTCATGGTATAACAGTTGCTGATGTGAATTCAAGCTTAAATGCTATTTAAGTGTCATTAAATTATAATTCGAATGATTTATTTGAGCATATGGAAATATATAGAAAAACCGAACAGGAAAAATTTCTTCCAGATTAGTTTCAACACTGCGATTATATTATTTGTTTCGTTTAACGCTATCAAGGCATCCACACGCTTTTCCACAGTTAAATATGTCACGCATAATGTAACGAAGGCTACTGCAAAGTACATACTTTCAGTGTTTCAGGAATTTTATTCAATTATTTATATTATTTTGCCTTGCGTTTTCGTGTCCTCAGTTTTTTAACACGAATGGCATCATTTATTAAGCATACATGGAGCCATTGAAATGAAATCTAAGTTTAACTCTGAATTATGTATGTTCGAATAACTTAACGATAATTATATTTCAACATAAAAAGCATTTTTAAAAGGAAACGCATTAAATTAATTTATTTCAAATTTTACCCTTGTCAGATACTGTAAACACTCCGACATCTGGTAGTGTTGATGCCGCGGCGTGTACAGACCTGTTTTTTTGTTCCCGGAAGAAAGCGAGACGACACTTCTGATGATTGACACACACAGAATGCGCAGGGAGAAAAAACTGTTAATACAAAAGTTCTGTGCTGAAGCACTGCTCTTAGATTCTCAGTTGTGAGGCTTTAACATTTCTACAATCAGAATAATATAGACAGATAAGGTCGCAAGAAAGTGTACTTGATTATAACTGGGTTTATGAATTTTGCAATGCTAAATATATATTACAATTTCTAACGCTTTGATTTCCTTCGCGGTCAATTCGACTTTAAATAAATAATTAAGAAACACCCTATATTACTTTAAATCATGAATCTGACGACATTATTTAACAGTTTGAAATTTCGTTTTATACATACGTCGTTTACATTTATTAATGTCTAAAGCCATCCACTAGAAAAACTTGTAATGGAGGTTTCAGTATTTCTTCTCTCCCCTGCCTTAGGCTTATACCCATTGTTTTAGTCCTATCAGCAAAAAATCAATCAGAATAGATTTGTGTCAACTTTTTTAAATGGCTACTTTGCAAAACACAGTTTAAGGGAAACCAACGCTTTCGGATGAGTAAGTTGGCTCTTTCCAGACGCGTTAATGGCCGCCCCATTTTTCGACACTGAATGTATTTATTTGAGATGATGTAAGCCCATTTTCTTGACCCTTAATTATTTCTTTCCAGCCTATAAAAGGGTTACGGTCGTCGATATGATGTCATCAAGTAACAATTTGCTTCCTCCACTACCATATATTAGTGTAAAACATATAACAACCAAATGTTAGCTGTTTCTACAGTCCTAGAGTAGCTGCTGCTCAGCTGATTACCGAGATACCCAGCCGCTAGAGAATATCACGAAACTCACATTGGTTCATGTGTGTATTGCAAATAAAAAAAGATGATAAAAACGTTGCGACCAGTTCTTTATGTAAATCTAAGGAACGGCGAGTGTTAAGACCATGATCCGGTATAAAAAACTAGTAATACTGAGCTCTATTAATCAGTTATTCGTGTTCTTCTGATGGGAAACGCAACGGACATGAGTGAGTTTTATATAGGCCTAATTGTAATAATCAGGAGACTAAGTCAGAGCATTTCCGAGAGGACGTTTTGCCTGACGCTCACAGTCAGCCGTAGATATTTACTTGATAAATTGGAACGAAAAAAACAACAACAACAGAAACCTCTGGCATAGAGTGTGCCGAACACGGCTCATCAATACTGGAGGCGAGTGAAGGCTATCCCGTAGAGTACGAGAGAACAGAAATGATACCAAGCGCTACTTACTGGTAATATGAATCCTGGAGACCGATGTAATGGAAACAACTTTTTTTGCCAAAGACGTTCTATTGTTCACTGGCGTTGATAAAGCCTCCCGTTTAAAGTGCGAAAGTTTGGCACTTGGTTATTGTGTTTTGTAAATGGTTACACCAGTAAAACCGGATAAAATAATTCAAGTGGTGTAACTCTTAGGTGTAAGTTCCATTATTGTAATTTAAAACATACTTTGAATTTTTCACACATGCGTTATACCAGTACAAGACATTTCAATTTATTATTTATTACAACAGAACGTTTTTTAGTTTTACCTCTAACGTTTTCCAAATTTTTTTCTATGAGAATCCTCACATTAAATAACTTGCCTTTTTGTGTAAAACCAACAGAAATTAGGAGGCGTTATAGTAATCCTACTACGATGAATCATTCATGTATGTCATAATACTATAAATTAGCATATATTTATATAATATCATATGTACCATATATAACCATATTTTGTGGCTATTACGAAAACAATATGTCTCAAAAACCGGAAATCTTTAAAAATACAGAAACCTTTTTATGATATTTGAAAACTGTACATGGGATTTGATTCATGTCATCAGATTCTACAATAATTTTACAGTTCAGAATATATAAGGTAGATCACATTTTTCGTGATACCTTTAAGATTGAACGTTAAATAGGTTTTTACAATCTTAACTTTCAGACAAATTATTTAAAAAGGAGATTCCGTATAATTCGAAAAAAACTGGGCTAAAAAACTTAATTACTGAAATGTACTGCATTTTTCGTTTATAAATGATTGTGCGCATGCTCTAAATTTCTGAGCATCTCTCGGTATTAAACATCTGGATGTTAAATTTTTCGCAAAATATACAAAGATAGGAACGATATAATAACATAGAAAGGTGGTTAAATATTTCAGAGAATTAAATATTTCTCGTTAAAAAAAACACCTGTGGTTTATATAAACAATTGTTTTCCCACATAGACAAATATAATAGCTTTGGTTTACCAAATCAGATTCAGACATACGAATCTTCTAATATGAATTTTGCGAATATACACTAATGTGGAAATATTAAGGACGAAGAGGAGAAATTAGCATAATAGCGGAACGAGAAGGCAGAACTGACGGAAAGACCAATCAGGAGATAGACTAGGGTCCGGTACGGTAGGGCATGCGCATACATGCAGCATGACGTAGGGGGCGGGAGTGTCGGATGGGTATAAAGCACACGGGCAGTGACGCTCAGCAATTCGGTGAAAGCTATTGCACGGTGTACATCGGTTTGAACGACGTCGAGTTGTGCCATCGTGTGATATGGCCAAGAGGCAAGCCAGTAGACGACATCTGGATGACTTTACCAGGGGTCGCGTCATTTGGAAGTTGGAAGAAGGTCGAAGTATGACTAGTGTGGCCGAGGAGTTCGGGATCACTCACAGCATCGTTTCACGAGCTTGGAGAGCATTTCAAACGACAGGAACAGCTGTCCGAGAGTTTAGCAGTGGTCGTCCACGAGCAACCACGGCGGCGGACGACCGGTATATTGTCCTACAGGCGAGAAGAGACAGACCGCAGACAGCGGGAGAAATCGCAAGGCACATGCAGCAGACAACTGGACATCCGTTATCGCGTTTTACCGTGGCCAGGAGGCTGCACAAATTTAGTCTATTTGCACGGATATCAGTACGGTGTATGCAATCAACGCTCGCGCATCGAAGACGGCAGTTTCTGTGGTGCCAGGAATGCAATAACGGACACATCAGCAATGGAATCGAGTTCTCTTTACGGATGAGAGCCGATTTAGTCTGACGAGCGATTCTGGACGTTTCTGTGGTGCCAGGAATACAAGAGCCGATTTAGTCTGACGAGCGATTCTGGACGTTTCTGTGGTGCCAGGAATACAAGAACTGGACACATCAGCAATGGGGTCGAGTTATCTTTACGGATGAGAGCCGATTTAGTCTGACGAGCGATTCTGGATGTATACACGTCTGGAGAGAGCAGGGAACACGCAATCACACCTCCAACATCATCGAAAGGGAACGGTTTGGAGGTGGCGGAGCTCTCGTTTGGGGCGGTGCCATGCTTTGTAGCCGTACTGACCTCCACATCTTCCAAGGAGGTTCAGTCGCTGGTATTTGTTATTGTACCGAGGTTCTCCTGCCTCACGTGCGTGTGTTTAGAGGTGCTGTGGGTCTGGAGTTCCTCTTCATAGACGACATTGCTAGATCTCATCGTACAGTGGCTGTTACAGAGCTGTTGGAGAGTAAAGATATTTAACTCATGGATTGGCCTGCAAGGTCCCCGGACCTAAATTCAATCGAACACTTATGGGACCTTCTCGGGAGGCGCTTGGCAGCACGTCAACAGCCGACAGAAACGATTCCGCAGCGCAATGGGTCAACAGCTCTTTGACAACCTTTTCCTCAGCATTGACATACGTTGTAAATCCTGCAACGCATTCAGGGGTCATCATATCCCTTACTAAAGACGGGATTTTTCTTGGCTGGCGCCTGTCTCATGGACGTTTCTGTTTTCTGTCCAGTTGTGCTTGAAGCTACCTTTTCAATAAAGTGCCTTAATATCCTTTGGATTCCTTGATTGGAAGGTTTTGATAACTTGTCCCATATTCTTACGTCTTGGGGATCTTATGGTATGATTTGAGTCGATGTGGAGCACTTCTGTACGACGTTACATTCGAAAAACAGTCTAGTCCTAAATTTGTATCCGCCAGTCTAATTAAAATACAAAAAGTAATTCGAGTGTGACCAGGATTTTGAATTTTCATTCTTGGAATCCACGAATTATTAAATTTTCTGTTGCAAAAGAAATGTCTGAGATCCCACGGTATATCTATTTTTTTCTTTTGCGAGCAAATGAACCTGCCAAAAGAGCACTTTGTATTTCTGGAACAAAATGGTGCATTAAGCACATTTACAGACATACTGTGACAAGACCATGTAACAAGTAACTAAATTAGGAAAGTTCCTTTTAAAATATTATTTTTTTAAATACTTTAGTGAAATAAAACAAGCTTCAATGTTTTGTATTTATCAAGAAAACACCAAGCTGTCTTTCAAAGATAACAAAATTTTCAGATTTCAGCGCAGAATTTGGCTTTAAAAAATTTCCAAACATTGTTTTGAATGTGGCATTTTAAATGATCAGCTCGTGATTTTTTTAAATTACCTGTAAACTGGGCCTTTTGCTGTCAGAAAACATTTTGATATCACACCTTTTCCTCCGATTGGCTGCAACGTCCACTTACCGTAAACATATGTAGAATGGCTTGAGTGCAGCTGGGAAAATCTGACTCCTTGAATATAAATATTCGCTATTAAATTGGAAGTCAGCTAACTGAAGACCATTACCTGCACCGTACAAATGCTTACTCCGCAGGCATAAGGGCAACTTACTCAAAGATTGATAGTGACGGCGTTGAGCTAGCATCCTCTTTGCAAGAAGTTAGATACAATAAAATAGCCTTGAAACGAAGTAAATGTTTCAAAATTTTGCTGCATTTTGAATGTAATGCTACCGTAGATAGGAAACTTATAGGTGTTATTGTTATTTCAGTTTTGACTCATTTGTCATAACCAGTAATGCTCATAAATGTATTACATTTCCTGTTTCGTTCAGTATAAATGTCTGCACTAACTTTTGCCTTACCGTTTACTTTTAAGACTTCAGTTTAACCCATATTTATCTGGTTTCCTTTTTTAAATTCACATCATATACATGTTATTTTTAATGATCAGCGCCTTCATAACTACCCACCATATTCACCATGCTGCTTGCTGAAGGCCTCAAGAATCTTCCACAAGCTTTTGTGTGTTATTTGAAAAACCGAAAAATTGGTAAATCCTGAAATTTACCATACTAATAAGGTAAAAGTCCGAAAAATACATGTAAACCCTTTTATTTCGGGGTTTTGCCAAATAATTTCGGTAAATGCCATCATTTTCTGACACTAAATGGCAAAAGTTCATAGTAAGCGATGATTCTGTCAAAGCTTTTAGTACGCACGTGCGAACGCAGGTAAACGTGTAGTGTTCAGGTCCCAACATGCTCAAATTATTATGATGTATTAACTTAATAGTGAAAAATATAGAATTTCATCTCATAATATAAGGCTATTTTAATTTCTTATTCCAGGTACACACTTTTTAAATAAACAATGTTTATCAAACATATAAGCCCAAATACAACAGATATATAAAAAAATTATGCAACATAAATGACTGCTTCAATATTTTAAAACTTACAAATAAAACACATTTTTACCAATTGGTGATGGAAAATGATGGAATTTACCGAAATTATTTGATAAAAACCCGAAATGAAAGTGTTTACAATATGTTTCGGACTGTTACCATCTTAGTACGCTGAATTCCAGGATTTACCGGTCGAACCTAGGATTCACCAATTTTCGGGCCTTTACATTAACATATCTACGATAGGGCAAAAATCTTCCCAAGTATGTACTGTGAGACATCACGTTCATTTTAAACTTTCCGTAATACAACTGATGCAGATTAAGAAGATATTGCTAACAACTGCAATATCTGAATCTCTAATATCAAATGCAGACAATTATCATGAAAACCTGTGATGGAGATTGTCAGAAAGATACATGACGTTTGATATTTTAAAGAAGGAGCTGGAAAAAGAAATAGAAATTTCGAAATTTCTGAATTCCAAAAATAATATGCCCAACGGATATTTATTTTTACATTTTCTGAAAATCTGGAAATCTTTATAGCATACATGTGGTAAAACAGAAACAAAATTAAAGGACATGCAAAGAAATTAAATTTTTTTAAAGTGTTTACCGAACCTGGTGTTATTAATATTTACAAGAATTTGAGACGTCAGTGGTTGGACCAGAGATTCTGAACAAAATATTAATTATTAGACGCATCTATGTTACGGGGATCTCAAGATGATGCAAGAACGTGTTCACACGTCCTTGCGTGCACAATCGTTATATTATTTCCTTTTCCATTTGGGACACAATATTTTATAATAGAAATTATTTAGTTTCGAATTTCATCTTTCCAGCTTGAAAAAAAGGTTACGGTATATTTTAAACTGAGCTGGGCAGTAGAACATATACAGGAGCGCATTGAGTTTCTGAACAATGTTCTTGAATTCGGCTTTGTTCTTCATATTCCTCTTTTTGCTTTTCCTTTTTCTTTTTTTTTTTTTCGTTTTTCTATGTTCAGAGTGTGGACCTGGGACTACGTGCCAGTAAAAATAATTTATTGTGCCATTAGTTGTCTATCCCTGGTCAAGCACTGTCTTCGGGAAGTGTAATGGTGGCCAAATTCCTCGTTTTCTCCCCTAACATGATTAACGGTGACTCAAATGAATGACACCGAAAACAAGAGAGAAGATTAAAAACGAGTGGCTCCCAGCATTTATTTAGACCCCTAGATGCGCGATAAAAATGCGCTCAGGAAGTTTGATTTTCGTTGGCACTAAAAACAAGAGAGAAGTTTAAAACGAGCGGCTCCCAGGATTTAGTTAGGACCCCAGATGCGCGATTAAAATGCGCTCAGGAAATTTGATTTCCATTGGCACTAAATCCTTAGCCATTTGCATGACTGGCCAATCAGCATTTGCACAACAGCTGTCATTTGTCTCCAACTGTTTTTATCGGCGTTCCTCAATTTTTTTCCCGAGATTGTTTATTCAAAATAGATGGCTTATACTGGGACACTCGTTAATATGAATACATTCATAAAATACAATTAATATTTCTCCTTCAGTGTTAAACACCAATGGATAAAGAGACACTATATATTACACAAGGTGGATATTCCACCTTGAGTAATATTTATAGTATTGGATATTACACAAGGTGGAATAAAGAGAAAATATGCTTATCTGCTTATCAAAATTCGACATTCTCTTTTAGGGTAATGTTATTTTAAAAAACAGTTGATTCTACAGTTAATCATATGATGTTTTCCTATTTCGTTAAAACAGCTATTCCATCCGTATATTATATTCCCGTCAGTCAGTAGGTAGGAAACCCTTTGAGGAAGGGTACTTTGTTAATGGCTAGAAACAGAAACATTCGCTCTACATGAACCTTCGAAACTGAAATATTCTCTGGCAAAAGACAACAAGAATTCTTCCTTGGTGGCGAAGAAAAGCTTTCGTCTCGAAAACCCCTACAACTATTTGATTGCACGAATGGAAACTATGTGGTCAGCTGTGAAGCCGCTGTTCAAACGAGCTCATAATAAACAAAAATTCGACGAATGGCTAATCTGAAAGTGCTGCCTGAATGTAATTCTGCTGATGATGTGAAATGTTTGACCAATTTTGAGTTCAATTGTCGATAACAGCGCATACACAGTCTAGTCACAAAATTGTGACCTCCTCCTACTTTTGATGTCAACCGCGGGTTGCCAATGAAAGAAGGCATGTGTCGTGAGCTGGCTTGTATGGTATGTAAGGTATGATGCAGTTATTCTGAAAACATATCACTCCTTGCTGTATGGATAAAATGAGCGATTTATCAGATTTAAAAAGAGGATCATTTTCGACTTTTGGGACAGTGGCAATATTTCTGAAATAGCACAGTTTATGTACTGTTTGCGTGCTGCTGTGATTAAGGTGTATCGTTATTAGAGAAACGTCACAATTGCAAATAAGCGAAGTGGAAAGTGCGGAGCACCACGTGCCATTGATGTGAGAGGTGAACGTCGGCTTATAAGGGGTGTTAAGGCCGATCTACACGCTATAGTGGAGTATTTCACTAGCCGAATGAACCAGGGGTTTCCGGAAGTGTGTCTAAGACGACAGTTAAAAGAACCCTGCTGTGTATGGGGCTCCGAGGCAGACGGATGGTCACTACACCTATGCTAACGAAGGTGCCTCGGCAGAAAAGTCTTACATTTGCTCGTCAGTACCGGAATTGGACCTCAGCCGATTGGCAAAGAATTGCCATCTCCGACGACTCACGTTTTCTGCTTCATCAAACGGATGTACGTTGGCATATAAGGCGAGAAGCACCGAAGAACAAACACTCTTTAACCATTTCTGGAGGAACACAAGCTGGTAGGTGCAGCTGTATAATCTGGGGAATATTTTCTTGGTATTCTCTGGGTCCACTGATACTGTGGAAGGCACTATGGACCGAAGTGGTTATGAATCCATCCTTGCAAACCACGTACACCCATACATGGTGATTGTCTTCTCCGCGGTTGATGGGATCTTCCAGCACGACAATGCGACGTGTGACACAGCTAGAAATGTCCGAGATTGGTTGACAGAGCACGATGAAGATTTCAAAGTACTTTCCTGGCGCCCTAATTCCCCAGACGTAAACGCAATTGAGCATTTCTGGGACCACCTGGATCGTATTGTTCACTCTACCGTTCCTCCACCACGCAATCGCCAGCAGCTGTCGGATGCAGTGCAGTCAGCGCGGAGCCACATACCTGTAAACACCTTCCAGCACGGTATTGTGTCATGCTAAGCCCTTCCAGTGCTTTCCACGCTGCACATGTCGGTTACTCTGGATATTAGCAGATGGTCACAATAATGTGACTCGACCGTTTATCTTCGGATACTCATACACAATCATATGGATAACAATGCAGACGAACTTTGCGAGATGAATGGATTTGGAAGAGGGACGTTAGTGCATTTGTCGCATGAAGCAGGCATTAAATCTACTGGAATTTATCTTTTAAAAAATAATTACGGCGGTCTTTCTGTAGAGAAATGCATTCACTCAAGATGTTTTACCCTGTTTACACAACAAATCATTTCGAATGTGCAACGTATAATGACTGTTGAAATAAATTTTAGATGCCCTTATATTTCACACCAGAATGCAAGGAATGTGATAATACGTTATATGTAATTTAAAGTAAAGCATTAGGTATTTCTTGAATACTAAATTTGCTATGTACAACCAAGTATCGAAACCTCTCTTAATAATTTGTAGGCAAATGCGTAGATGCAATTACAATAAATATACCGACGTGAATTCTTCTGCATTATGTCGCTAATTTCATTATATTTGGATATTAAAAAAAGCGATATAAATGTTTTCTATGACTTATTCAGTTTATGACACAAAATTTATAAATATCTACACGAAAGAACTGCACCACATGGCTTCTACTTTATCAGTATTTTCAGCAAGTGTAACCTTGCTTTAATGTTAACTGGGAACAATTAGAATTTTGGAAACTTTACCTCCGAACTATTGAAAAGCAAATTATCCATTCCTGTACATTACTGCATACGAAACTACAGCACTTTCCAGAAAGAAAACGGAACAGTTTAACATTTCTTTTTTGGGTCGACAAATTGGTATAAACCCATTTTTTACCGAGAAAGGAAAATGCAGATGATATGAACCACACAGATAATGTAATAAAACTGGAAACGCACTAAAATTATTTCACAGACTAAGCGATTAAATAATGACCAAAACAAGTGACTTAAGGAACTTGTCTGATCTCCAAAGAATGCAATTCAAATTATTTTGATATACGAATATCATCATCATCATCAAACAGTGTCATCCCAGTGTTCTGAAAGTCACTTAAACAGACCAACTTGTAGTTCTGGTTGGTCTCTTCAAGTGACTTTCACAACTCTTTCTTTCTTAAACAATTCTCTGTCACGTCACTATCACAAGTTTTTGAGTTACTTCACACGTTTTCCGGCTGAGCTACTTCTACGACTTTCTGAGTAGCTTTGATTCCAGTCATGTGTTTTAGATTTCCAACAACGGAAAGTCTATAAAAATAAAAATGGGTCGAATGTATTTCAATGGAAATACGTTCGACCCATTTTTATTTTTGTAGTTTTCATTGATTAGTGGGGCCCTATTCCTTATATTTCTTTCTTGCACCAAACATGCACACTGCATGTTTGATTGATTTCTCCTCATCCTCTGTTCATCTTTTTTAAATAAGGTTTACGTCTCTAGTCCGTAACTATGAGCTAAATTAATGCATTGATTAAAGAGTCACCAAAACTGCCTAATGAAGAAGACCGCGAAACGAACTCAGAGACGGAATGGAAAGAATTGATTCATTTTTAAGAGGTGATCTGGCGATTAATGTATTTATAGGATATTCAACACACACACACACAATACCTATATAAAAGGCATGGTTTGTATCTTTTACATAGTTATGGTGTATAAAAAAGGTACACACTACCTTTTTTATATACCATTTTTGAGTCGAGTTTTAATATTAATGCTATCGAAATTTTTCTGCTCTTTTTTTCCTGTCATTAAAAACAATGCATTTTGTTTCATAAGATGTTTTTAACAGAGAAACTACCCGGTGGCCAAGAAAAGGTAATAAAAAGAAAATGACACAACTTCTTTATTACTGGATCAAATTTACTGAAATTTTCAGAGAACCTCAAGCAATAAGTGAAATTGATAGAACATATTTATAAAATAGCAACCGTCTCCACAAACCATCGTATAGAAACGGGACTGGAGATTGCCGATAACATGCTGCCCCACGTCTTTTTTGATTGCCTGGATTTCGTCTGCAATGGTTTTTTTGAGGTCCTCCAGTGTCTTGGGGAGAGTCCTGAAGACTTGGTACTTCAAATAACCCCACAGGGTAAAATTACATGTGCTCAGGTCAGGGCTATAGGAGCGCCAATCAATTCTCTGTAAAATGTGCCTCGCAATGTTCAAAGAGATGATATGGTCCTGAAAGGTGTCCTGTAGCCAGAAAAATACATTATCAACTCTATGTGAACGTGCTCTATCCTGCATGAACCCGTAGGTGTTGGTCATCCGATGACGTTTTGCTCGGGGTCCAAAATCCACTGCCATTAGCTGCCTATTACTTGCACCAGTAACAGTTCCATTGATGAAGATGTGTCCGATTATGCGTTTTGCATTGATTCACACACCACACCGTCACACGTTGTGAACCATGCGGACGTGTGGGTTTCGCTGCCTTAGTATCTCCAAAACCGTAATATATTTGCACTATAAACAATCGCTCCTCCATGCTGAAGGACTCCATTTTGAAAAGGTGTTTTCCGGAAATGGTGAGGAGTTTTCAAATTTCAATATCTATATTGTCCTGTGAAAAAAACATACCGCAATAATAGAGTACAGTGACATGATGAGATCCCTTTACTTTGTAACACTATTTTCTGATCACCCTGTAATTAAAATGTGGAATATTTCCTGCATTTCAGAAATACTGAAGAAGTAAATCTAAATCGGAGAAATGTTTTGAAATCGGTTTCACTTTAATAAACTGGCTTGCACTGAAAAAAATAGTGAAATTATAAAGTTATTTCCATACTTGCGAAAAACTAAAGAAGCACACAGAAATCTCTGAAACCTTACAAAAGTGTTTTCATTAACGGAAGCTATTTTTACTACCACTCATGAAGAGTAAAAGGTTATATCCAGTTTCATGAGTCAATATAACTGAATTTTTGAAAGCCTATCATATCATAATTTTTGGAGAAGCTGAACATTCCCCCTACAATTCGATTTCAGTTCCGAAAATTAATATTCCTCTTAGACATTTTTGTTTAAATTTTGATAATCTTCACAATTTCGAAGGTACCATAAAACACATTTCTCTGATCACGTACGAATATCAAAATCAGGTTATATAGAAAATAATATATTTCGTAAAGTTTTCCACAGTTTCCTTCTTGCGTTGCCAAAAATACATGTCTTCATGTTTTAATTGTGAATCAAATTTGTAAGAAAACAAATCAAGTGTTTCTTAGGCAAATACTGTCAGCACCTAATAGTTGTCGGAATCTGGAAATTTCCACTTCAAACACGGCAATACTTTCATTGTGTGGATAATTCTTATTTTAATAAACATGCAATCAAGGCTGTTATGTTGTATATATCATCTTAAGACGTGTGTAAATTTCAATCACAGAAAAATCCGCTAACATCGCGAAACTTTTTTCTTGGGTTTGTAAAATATAGAATAACATAAGTAAATCTGTAATAATGCGTGATTCTCAGTCCGTGTATACAATGTGCTTCCTACGGCCGTGGTATACAGGTCATGTTATCGAACACGAATGATTTTTGCATTACCTTCCGTAGGTGTCAGTTCGTTGAATGCGGACTCAAATCTTTGAATTTTATCACTCAGCTCTGTCGATACAACATTGAAGTTACATGACTTCACTTGAAGAACCACGGGCCAGTAAAGGATATTTATTTCCTGGAATCAACCGATTTTGACGTGTCACTAGAACACACATTCGGTAGTGGATGCGCGGAGTCCCATATCATCTGCAATCAGGCAGTGGGAATTCTCAATCAGTAAATCCACTGTCTACCTAGGACCACATTTCCAGATATACTCGTGTGCGCACTAATCAACACATTCGTGGATAATCTGTATAAAAGGTTCAGCTATCTGTTATATTTAGAACTCTAAAGGATGTCGGCTGGTAGGGAAATTGTCGGGTGTTTAGAACGTTTTTGGTTGGATGATGTGTTTAAAAGTATTCATTATTTCTGGCCAGTTATCCCACTTACACAACATTACTTCAATGAATTGATTTGGTAAATTAAAATATTTTTTTATAATTTCTGTAATTTCTTGTTTGCTGAAGTATGGTAAAAATTTGATGATGTTTCCTAAACAATATGTAAAACAATTGCAAAAGGTCCTGATGAAGAGAGGATTTCCTTTTTTAAGAAAGAGTCAAGCTTTGTATTAGAATGTACTTTATCCTTATATGGTAAGCATTTTGAAATGCAAAATACCATGACATTTTAAACGCTTTCTTCATTCTCTAATATATTGGGCATTAATTTGTAATATCTGCCTACTATTAAAGCTTGCGTTGGAAATCCAACATTTTCAGAACATAATATTTCAGAACTTTAAGCATGTAGACCAGGGGTCGCGCTACCGATCGGATTCTTAGCAATTTGTGAAGAAATTATTTTGGCTAGGGAGAATGTTTTCGCGATTACTCTTTTGTACTGTTTTAATACTTCAGCAAAAAAAATGAATTTGGAGATTTTAAGAAATTCAGAGCAACCGCCGATTTAGAACATTCAGAGATACTAAATTTTTAACTCATAAGAAAACGCTGATATCAGCCAATTACATCATTTGTCCACTGAATGTTTTGGTGCGGACGACACATTTAAGGAAAAAAATAATTCAGGTCTCACTAACACTTCAAAATGAATTTTCTGAATAAATAAATATTATTTTTTCGAATAAATTAGTGAAAACTCCAAAACTGGGGCCAATAGGGAATGACTCACGTATTAATTTAATGCTAACAAATCAGCATAAATCGCAGCACTCAATGACCGTACAGAAGCATATACAAAATAAATAAATAAAATTTTAGGCGGAATTTGATGAGTATCAACGAAATAAAATTAGGACTAAGGATAGAAAATGCAATTAGTCGAAGTCAGGACGTTCGTGTTTAAGAAACAGCATCTCTGCGGTTATGAGTTCGAAAAAATTGAGCAAAGCTGAGAAGCAGAATTATTGCATTTAAATAAAAATATTGTCAGATACACTTGTGGAGGTAACAAAACTCCGGCATATGTAGTTAAGTGTCCCTAAAATAAAGAAAGATTTTGCAACGTTATTTCAAAGAGGTTAATTTTCGCTGCATTAGAAAACTTAATGTTTCGTGGTTATGTTAGCATCTAATGACTCTGCTGGTTACTTTATACGGAAAGGAAACGTAACGCATACTCTCTTGTTGTGTGGAAAAATAATTATTTGGTGTGCGAGAGTTTATAATGTGCAGCAGGTAATACGGTTTAAATATACTCATATTAACTCCTACACCCTACAAAGCCATCTACTTAGAAATATTCGAAGGAGAAATTTTGAAATGATACAAATTGTGGAAGAAATATTCTTCGCATAATACGTGGAAATATATCTGAATTATTAAAATAACAATTAGACATCTTTGAATTTCATGCATTTTACTATTATTCGCGAAATATTTATCACACCAGAAACTTAAAAATAACAACATTTTGGAGCTGGAATCGAACTCGAATATATTTCTGCTTTTTAACACTCTGATACTTGGGACTTCCTCGTATCGGGTGATGTAACGGATGGCATGCTCGAGCGGAAATCGGAAGATGCGGGTTGGATCCCAGGGTGTTGTGATGTTCAAATTTTCTGAAGTGACTAGTTTTACTTGAGAAATAATAAACTACTCGGAATTCAGGGATGTTTTATTGCTGTTTCAATAATTCAGATTTTGAAATGACTTTGCTGAAAATCTAAATAATTGTCTATGTACACTTAAAATGTATAGCACGTGTTCAGCATTTTAAATATTTCCACTTACAAATTCTTAGAATACCGAAAAACAAAGAATATGATGGTCTGCAAGGAAGCTTTTTAAGGGTGAAGGGTACATCAGAAGAGATCCTTACGCTTTTAATCAGATGAATGATACACGATTATGCAGATATTAACACCTCTGTTTATGTAATTCTAACCCTTCTTTTTATTTCTTATGCTGTTTGATTCAATGTCTTTAAAAGGAATTTTTTCGTAAAATGTGAAGGATGTGCTTCACTTCAATGCAAATATAAATCCATGAGGGTTTATGTCCCTCCAGAAACGACAAATACAAAAAGCACTCCTCATGAATTGGCAATTTGTTTGAGCATAACAGGAGCATCAATAAATCGTATGTCCACATTGTGTTAAATCTGTACCCATGCAAATTGTAAACTTGACACAAAGTGTTATTAGCGGAATAGTATGTACAATTCTACCGGTAATCCTTATTTCTTGGAGTCGAATGGGAATAAGATACTGGAAAATTTGATTTCTATTCTACTCCCAGAAATTCGGATTACCAGCACCGTTATACTATTTTGAATATATTTGGTGTGTAATCCAGTTTTATTAATCAGTTTGTTACCAGCGATATAACACAGTAGAAGAAATTTGACAAAAAGCATCCGACAGAGTTCATCGAAAATCCCTGTGGAGATTAAAGGTGTGGTGGACAGACGACGCTCATTTTTCGTTACATGGGTCTGTCAACACTCAGAATAGCGAAATATGGGCACAGGCCCAGCCACGTGTGGACTCTGTTTTTGCATAATGGATACTACACGAAAATTTAGTGAAAAAGTGATTTTGGTTTTTAATAATTTAGGTGAAAGAATATTAACAAGTTTCTCATTTAAGGAACTATCACTGTGCTTTTGAAATGTCCGAAATTTCAGAACAGCTGATTTGCAAATATGTCAGAAATAAGAATTTTCCCATATGTGGGATATTTACCTATGTACCGAATCATTTGTTGGCTGAAAGAAAGTAGGTTACACCTGAATGTTAGACGTGACTGATCCACATGCATTTCCTGATATATTTGTACAGGGTTTAAATTGAAGCTCAAGTTTTGCAATAGCTAAAATTTAAGAGCAGGCTTTACTAAATCTTGGTTAACAAAGTTGGAGAGGTGTATGCCTCAAATTTTGTAACCAAAATGGTTCAAAAAAATGTTACAAATATTTTATGTATCTGGACTTTAAGATAATATTCTGCAACGTCCGCCGAATGAAGTTCTGAAAATGAATACTTTTACCATTTCATTAATCACGACTTTACGTTCTCGCTTTCGCTTTTTACGGCTATTACCAGTCAACGTCATAAAAATGGTTTTTAGACGTCCATTTCTACACCGAAACTTTGCTTCTCCCACATAGGAAATAATTTAATTTTTTCTCGAAGAAACTATTCAGCTCGTGTAAAAATATGTCGCAGACGTTTTTTTTATAAATCCATAGAAATCATTCAAATACGAAATCTACTATTCTAAGAAAAAGTTATATGCAGAGTTCTTTAGAAATGAAAGAATATTGCAAACAAAATGTCGCCATTTTTATAACACTAGAGGGGACATCAGAAAAAAACGATCATGATACTGCTCATACGTTTCAAATTTGCATTTTTCTGCCATTCTAAATTATATGTGTCTGATAGATTCCCCTCTACAACGGATTGCAGTAACAGTTCCCGCTTTACTCACTTTCTCCGATATTAAATCAAAATGCTAAATCGCGATATTTTTCAAATTTTAGATAAAATCGAATTATCAAGTTAGTATACCTTATACACTTACGGACAATGAAATTTGTGCACCTAGAAGAAATCATGCTACAACCGCGAAACTTTGATAATAGCTAGAGTGAGTGTTGGCATGCAAATGATCCACGTTTGGTGCGAGTGCACTTGACCGCATACCGTATGGTGATGCCAAATGAAAGCGAAAAGCACTGGCTAACGCAAACAAAAGTGCAGAGTGTCAAGAATGCCGGGTAGACGCCAGAGATGCCGATTTACGCAACATAGGACTTTCAGAGAGACTTGATCATCCGGCTGAAAACCGCAAGGTGGTCGGCGCGCTGTATAACCCGACACATGGATCAGTCTGACCGTACCGTCGGACTGTGTCGGGAGCATTAGACACTTGAAGACACTGCCACATGACGGAGCGGTTCCGGACAGACCAGGTGAATCATCGGTAGAGAGAAACGACGGATCGTGCGGCTCCGGACAGACCAGGTGAATCATCGGTAGAGAGAAACGACGGATCGTGCGGCGCCAGTCACGAACCGATCGCAGGAAGACCCAATCCACAATACAGGCCAGATGTAACCGTGCCTGTGTGTCCACGGATTATATTCCAATGTCTCGCGAAAGCAAATCTGCGATCCCGGCGCCCCTTACGTGTGTTGTCATTAACAGCGGATCAACGCCGGCTCCGTGCGCAGTGGTGCCAGACGAGGGCGACGTCGAACGCCACAGACTGCCGACGTGTGTGTTTAGCGATGAGGTTGGGATGGTGCCATCGACGGGTCAATGGCACCATCCCAACCTCGCTATCGAGCGCCACACCTCACCTGCAGACATTATGGTCTGAGGAGTCATAATCTACGATAGCCGATCAGTTCTGTTAGTGGTACGTGGATCATTAACAGGCGAGCTGTATGAGGATGATAGCCTACGGCCCATTTGCCCCATTTCCTGGCCTGGATATCAGGTACGCTCTAACAGCAGGATAATGCCCTCCCGCACACTGCTCGGGTTTCCCAGGACTATCTACGTCACGTCCAAACACTTCCATGTCCTGCCTGCTCCTCGGACATGTCCCCTATCGAGCATGTCTGGGACCAGCTGAAACGCCAGCTGCCGCCGCTCCGCACTATCCGGGATTTGGAGCACACCGCCCAACACGTATGGACCAATCTCCCGCAGAACAACATCAAGCGTCAGTTCGTGTCCATGCCGAACCGTATTCTAGTATTTATCGCCGAACGAGGCGGTGCTACGCGGTATTGAAGATGACCGGACGGCATGCAACAGATTCCTTTGTTATTGCCCTGCAGCTCTGTTTTTGCCATCATGTGTATCTTTCATCTGTATCATTACGTCCATTTAATTTCATTTCAATCTGATGCGTCCTTCTTGGGGCGCAAATTTCATTGTCCGTGAGTGTATTATTCTAAATTTGATTGATAGTTGCAGTATGTTGTTCAGGTTTCTGATTATTTTAACTAAGACCAATTCGCATTATATTAATCGTATTGCATTTAATAAACGATCCGAATAATTTATTACGTTAGATGTCAATAACGCCGTTACACATAAATTCGGCTTTTTCACACATTGGGTAAATATAATATTAATAATTACAACAAAATTTCAGCGTAACTGCAAATTTAGCTTGAAAAACCTATGCAAAATCTGTTTCTGGTACCTTTAGCACTACCAATGATTCTGTACAAATATCAAGCTTAATTTTTACTATGAAATGCTTCTTATTGTTAGCAAGTAATTGACGCTGACTGCATGCATCGAATTCTAAAAAAAATAATCGCTTTTAAATTTTCGAGTTTATAAGACATTAAAAATAAAATGCTTGAGCCATGAGTGATAAACACATTTCCCTACTAATTCAAGGTATGTAAAAACAGAAGAAGAACATTTAATGATTATCGGAAATAGTTTTCAAACATGTTCTTAAGGGTGAAATAGTTCCTGTTCTTTCTACATTTAAATAAAGCAACCTTAATTTTAGCTTCATTTACATTTGAAATCGACTTTGTTTTAAAAAATACACTGGTCTCAAAATATTAAGAATAATGAGGTTTCGAAGCGAAAACTTGGCAATGTGAAATTTAGCGGTTACTGCAGATCAGTTTCCATGTGTAAATTAGCATCATGACAACAAATCACGTGGACTGCCAGCTGCTATAAGAGTAGCGTAGGAGAAGTGGTGAACGTGTCACTTCACCGCTTGTTCTAGAAGTTTGGATATGTTAGCCTTCCGCGTGAGATAAATTTTAAATGATGTCCAGATGACGTTTAAGCATTGACAGCAGACACATGGCTCTTAGCATGGGACTGGCATGTGTATAGCAGATCGATGAGGCTGCTGATTTAGGAGTTTCGCAAAGTGTGTTCAGTCGGGTACACATATTCTTTCTACGGCATGGAAATGTTGCAGATCGACACAGGTTTGGTCACCTGAAGAGAGCCACCAGGAGACAAAAGCGCTACCTGATAAATACTGGGAGAAGACTTATTATCACCAGTAATCTACTCCGTAAATACTTTCCATCTGCTCCTGGTGTCATACGGTACGATACCGTCTTCAAGGGTAACGACTCAAAGCAAGGAGGCCCCTGAGATGTATATCATTCACATCAGCTCACGTTCGTTAACGACGTAATTGATTCCAACAGTACCGGTCTTAAATGCAGAGTGCTTCCAGATATTTTTCTCAGAAGAATCCCGTTTCGCTCTTTATACTGATACTTAACGAGAACCCTTGTGAAGGAGATTAAGTACACGAACGTAAATGTACTATGCGCATGCTATTCACACTTCCAGTAGGTTGTCAGTTCTGGTCTGTGCCGGACCGTGTTTTAATGGCCGTACTTCCTTGTATGTTTGTCAATGCAACATGGATGCCTCAGTGCTCTGAAGTAAAATCATTGCTCCCATTTTCACACTGTTTCACGCTGCTATTGAATGTGTATTCTGCTTTCTCAATGACAAGTACTTGTTAAAAAATTTTTATTTATACCGTAAGGTTTGAAAGTCTGGTTTACCGTTCGAAAGCTATATATTGCTTTCTATGGCGTTATTATCTGGTATCCGTTCTGTCATAGGTGACAGAATGATTTTCAGATGAAAAATTGATCACAGGATTTTCAACCTAATGATAGCAACACATAAAATAGAAAGTTAATATTTTACAGTATTTTACATTTAATGAAAACTTCAGTTTCTTTTCCCAAAGTGTGTGAACATTTTTTTTGTCCGAGAAGTGTTAATGCACTCTAAAATATAAAAAAAGGTACACATGTTTGCACGGATATCGAAATTATATTGCTTATACCACAGAACCACATACTGTAGGAAACAGCAGCCTTTCCCAAAGCAGCACAGATCATTTGATGGGCTTCCGCGGCACTTTTCTTCAGTTGAAAAGCGAACAGAAGGCAGTGCTTCAATGTTGATTCTCGAACGACATTGCTTTCAACGTCAACTTTCGTTCCTTCTGTCATCTCAGCCGTGAGCGGTTACGTTTGCTTGGAAAGCTGTTGGATGGCGTTGCAATCAACCAGTATCGCACACAGATATTTGCATTTGCCGACGTTTTAGGATCGCTTGCGGTTAGGGGCCGATAATTATGTTGCACACCTGATAGTAAACATAGTTTTCTGTTTTGAGACGTCCAGCCACATCATAATATGAGGAGAACAAGAACAATATTTTTGTTTTTAATTTTAGTAATCATTCCAGATAAATGGGTATTGTGATAGTTAAATTGCTTAATTCTTTATCTTAAAAAACATACTAACAAAGTATACACTCAAGTTAAATATTTGCAGATGCGTAGCTGGAATTTTGTTCTAAAACTGACCAATACTGAACTCACAGAGGAGATTCTTTTAATTTCAAAGTGGTGTGTAAAACATTTATGGCCTACGCGTTGGTATAGAGGACAATAATTTGGGAAAACGTTATCCATAAGTATGAAGTACTTTTGAAATATTGTAAATCGAAATCAATTCCGTATTTTGTACGTTCCCTAAAATACGTGTCAGTGCTTATTCTCTTCAATTACTGTAATAGAGTATTAATTTCTCGACAGTTTCCAACCAGAATGTCCTTTTTTTCAACAGAAGAGCTTGAAGATTTCTTCAGGCCGTGGAGAAGTAGTAATATTCACAGCGAAGGGAATCCCTTAATGACATACATTAGTCAGTCGGTTGGGGACCGATCGACCCTCCAAATAAAGATAAGAATGAGATGGGGAGACCTTTTAACAAGAAATGGTCAAACCATGATTAAACGCCTCTGCTTGTTTCCGCGCCACGAAAGATGCATAACTGTCAAATCAAGGATTGAACACATTGGGTATAATCTCAACAACAGTTGGCCAGAGCACAGCACGCAATCTTTTTGACTTTGAAAAGGGACCCGTAATATCGCCGTATATTGAAACTAACAATAAATGTTTACACTGACAAACAACCAACTGACTGTCTGAAAGTTTTATAAACAGAAACTGTAAACAACTTAGTACAAAATTGGAGACTACAATATTTGCCATGAATATGTACATATATTAAGGAAATACTACCTTTCCACAAATAATTTATTAGTCAAGTCAACCAAGATTTCACTGGCATCATCAGGACGAATGGCACGTAAATATTAAAACCGTATGTGATATCAGCTGCGTTATTTAAAGCAACGTTTTAGTTAGTTCCACGAAATTGATTGACATGATGTGGATGCGTGTCGTTAACAAGTTGCAAAATAATTCTAATATACACGGACGGAAAAAAATCCCAACACCAATAAAAGGTTGTGTTAGACAAACGACAGTTGGCAGGCGGTGAAAGTGCATATGTAAGATGACGTCAATGCAAATTTCGCGCTCGGCGCATACGTGTGGCGCTAGTAGCGCCCGTCGGAACATGCAAAGCAGGTTTGTTGTAAATAGTCGCTGTAACATTCGTGAGCGTTAGTTATCGTTGAGATTCGACGTAGTGTATTGATGCTAGTCAAGAATGCCTTTAAGAAGACGAAGAAGCCAATATCAACAGCTCACGGAGTTTGAACGAGGTCGTGTAATAAGGCTACGAGAAGGTGGATTTTCTTTCCGCAATATTGCAGAACGACTTGGCATGAATATAGCCATGTGCATGATTGTTGGCAGCGGTGGTCAAGGGAAGGTACTGCCTCAAAAAGACCGGGTTCCGGCCGGCCACGTGGCACTACTGAGAGGGAAGACCGCCGTGTACGGCGTATGGCCGTGGCGCGTCGTACTGCGTCTGCGGCAGCAATTCGAGCTGCAGTTGCCACCACAGTGACACAACGAACCGTTACAAATTGGTTACTTGAAGGACAGCTCCGAGCCAGCCGCCCTGTAGCGTGCATTCCACTTACTTCAAACCACTGCCGTTTGCGACGTCAATGGTGTCAAGCTAGAGCTCATTAGAGGACGGAGTGGAGATCTGTTCAGTTTTCTGATAAAATCCGGTACAGGTTGTTACCTAAAAACTTAACATAAAGCTCTGCTTTTGCAGATCTTTTAACGCGAAAAAACACTGCGCGCCTGAATAAAAATATTTTCTGAGGTCCTTCCTTCGTTAAAACTTATGACAATGTGCTCACATATCTTTAGAAAATTGCATATTTTGCTTCATAATTTAATTTTTAGATCATAGCACAATATATTTTTTTTGAATTGACCTTAATGGTGATGTTCACATAGCTACTTGTTTTCAATTTTAAACACATAACTAATGTGAGTTACTTCTGAGATATCTTTCAATAACTTTTCTCCTATGGCGATTATATTAAATGGCACATTCTGTTTCACCGTTACACAATCTGGAAACTGTTCTGTCAATTTTGACTGGAAAACGATTTCATTATTTTGCTCTAAAATCAGTGGTGTTATATGAGAAACGAACGGTGATTATCTTGTTATCTTATGCAGAGGTAGGCGTAGCACTTATATACCATAGAAATGCCTTTCGTCTTGTGAGGAAATACATCTTTCAAAAGGATAATGTCTTTTGTTTTCACGAAAATCGAAACGGTGAAGCACATAATAATATTTGTTTTTCTGAAAGATCACCGAACCAGAAAAAGACAGTACATAGTTCAAATTTTTACTGCTGTTGCGAAATGGGTTGAACAGAATTCTGAAAGCTAGGAATATTTCTGGTTTGAAAAAAATACCATAAATTTACCTCTACATTTCTTCCTTTTGCATTGCTGCTTTACATGTTGAAGAGAATTTTGACATTACAATGAAATAAAACATTTTTGTCCTTCAATAAGGATGTGCTAATGACCAATGGTTTCCGTCTATTGTTCATGGAGGGTGCATGACTTCTGTTTCGTTTTAGTTGCTTTTTGTGCATACAATGATTTCATCCAGCTAAAATGAATCAACGTGAAATGCATCATCTCTTTGCAGAGGGATTTGTATTAAAATATAAGTGATCATGAAAATTCCGTTCTTTCTGCAAACACTAAAGCCTGAGAAGTTACATAAAACAGATTTTTTTGTGAGTCATAATGAGAAGATTTCTTCTTTCGAATATACTGAAGTACAAATAAATGTTTCGTTGAATACCAGGTTATTTAAACTCCACTGCCAGCATTCGGAATTTCGGGAGAGGAATTGTTTTATATAACCACTTAACTTTATACTTGAAGAAAAATACCGATGAGCTTTCGCCGGCAATTTAACTATCGACTGCATTAATCATTCACATACAGAAATGTATGGTTTTAAAAGGCAGAAATGAAAGAATAAAAGAGCAAACTGCTGAATATATGGTGCACTAATTGAATCGTATGTTCTACTGCTTATGAAACTTGAAACAGCATGAAAGACTGCCGGTATTAGCTTGAGACTTATGTATATATACATAATTGTTTGGGAAATGCAAGATTTTAAAAGTGTCAGTGAAAATCCGCGTGCGGCTTTGGATCAGCGACGTCCGACTTTTCCGGTCTTGGGGATAAAACGTTAGTTCAAATAAGATTTTGCAGTCAATGAAAGGCAGACATTTAATTGTAAGTATGCTCCTTGTTTCTCAGCATGCCACGTTGCCGAACAAATTTGCATTATGAACACCTCACAGACTTTAAGCGGGAACGATTCTACGAAGGAGAGAAGCTGAACTTTCCTTCCTCGAAATCGCCGCTGGTATACGACTAAACGCCAGTACAGGGATTCGAACGAGGTGACAGTGGGAAAATGAAGCTTGGACACACAAACATCCTACAAGTGGAACGCAAAATCCAACGACTGCACGGAATGACGGACATCTCTACTGCATGGCAGTGACTGATCGCTCGGCGACATCCAATGTGTCAGTTTAGCAGTACACCACTTTGACAAATTACGTTTTGTCCTCCAGCAGGGTTCGACGTCGTCAGCCTAAAAGAAAGCTGGTGGTCCACTTTGGCTGATTCCTTTGACTCTCAATCTCAGGCTGAAATAGAATCTGCAAGAGACACTGGGCTATACTGTATGGCAAGAGTTCCTGGTTTTTAACGAGGCCCGATTCAACTTGCTGCATCATGATGGTCACATATGGGTTCAAAATCGTCGAGGTTAACGGCACCTTGTAGCATACATTTGCAGAAGTATACCACCTCAATACTAGTCGTCATGCTTTGGGGTGCTATTGGGTTCAGTTCGCAATCTCCCGTGATATAAATTCGGGCATACAACAGCAGCCAGCGATATATCAGGGGTATTTTAGGGGTAAAGGTAGCATCCTTCCTTTATAGTTATTCTGGAGCTGTACTCCAGAAGCAAAATATTCGGCGACTTGTAGTCCGAAATTTTCAAGACCTCTTCAATGCACGACAAATAGAACTTCCTTCCTGGCCTGATGGTTTACCAGATATGTCACCGATACAGAATGTTTGAGATATGGTGCCTAAGATATTGGCCCGTCAAGCACATCCGCCAATCACTATCAATGAACTCTGATCTTGCATAAAAGCAGCGTGGCAGGTTATTCCCAGGAAGATATCAAAAACTTCTTCCATTCACTCCTACGAAGTCTAGAAACTGTTATTGTCGCTTCATGTGGCTTTACCCGATACTGAATTTTGGAGCAAAAACATCTTACATAGCTCTTCAAATTTAATCAGTTATCTCCTGTAACATGAGGAAAAAGTGAGGTAAATTTCATTTGAATAGTGCGAACTTTTCTGCATGTTGAAATTTTTAAATGTAGTAGTGTAATATTGATCAAAGCAGTGTGGTTAGTCATAGAAACCACGTTCCTTCAACGGTTGTATGCTTTTGGATCATACGTCCGTTGCGTTCTTTATTCTGATTACGTTCTAATTTTTCTAAATACGGGATCAAAGTGCTGAATATTTAATAGCTATCCCACTTTTCTTGTATGTGAAACAGGGAAGTTAAAAAAAAAAACATTAAGATGCATTCGTTCCTTGTAACAAAACGACGGCTGAACGTATGACAGATTTCTTACACAATGTTTTGCTGTCCGTTCAGTAGACCAAAGCATGTAACGATTTCTTGTATTTAGGGTGGCAAATTGGACATTGAAATCAAAGGATAAGTTATTGTTTTTATTTTTAATTTTAGCCAATGGGCTTGAAGCTCTTTGGCCCATCGATGCCTTTGTGTCAATAACACATAACAGAAAATCAAACATTTTCCATACATACGATACGAGACAGGAAAGTATTGAGTTCACGGCTTAACGTGTCGACATAGCAGAATGAAAATAATTTCTTAGGTTTCGTATTACTGCGAAAATATCGCGAATGTACTTCAGGGAATTACACAAATTTTTTTTAAGAACAATTCATTGGAGAAATAAATAAATAAGCGACAAGTGGTAGTGTAGCTCAACGTTGTCTTCGAGAGAAAGAATTTCCATGTACCGTGTAATTACATACAGGCACGAAAAATATTGTGCAAAAGAAAAAATGGTTTTAAGAATGTTTTTAAATACATGTATATCAAATAATTTTCTTTTAATAAAAATCCTGAAGTTTTTAAGTAGTCTAATTTCATAGAAATAATACAAATTCTCTCATGGTGTTACGATTTTCAATCAATAAAAAAGAAACATGTCCCGCTTTTTTTTAATGTAAATGCATTCAGTAAATTTAAACTTTCCAAGTAAATACTTTTTATCCTTCATACGAAACGCCCGAATGAACATGAGTGTATTCTAAAAAAATTATACGCATAAATTTCAACAACGAATCAAGTTTCTAAAGATTTTCTTTTTCATAATAAATTTCTCGATTTTTAGTACATTAGAATAATAGAATAAAATCTGACGAGAACATGACAGTAATATTTTTTTAAAACTGCTTTTATTAAGTATTCCTCATAAGGTTTTAAGTAAAGTTTGCAGTAATTTATAAAAACATTAGATATATATATTTGCTAAAAACTAAGAATGCCGTACTTTAAGGATTGCAGAAATTTTTTTAAAACTGGCATTGCGCCAAATGAGAAATATTCAATTATTATTTTTTTGTTTCTTTTAGGGTAACATAATATACCACTACGCGTGTCACAATGGTTTTAAAATCAAGTTAACAGTTTCGACGATTTTCAGCTCTCTGCTTGGTAATATTTTCAGACTTCTGCTGTTCAAGCTATAGCAGAACTGATACACCTTCGAAAGGTGTGAGATGCTAATGTGAATATCCACGTTATCATCCATGACAAAGGGACTTCGTGAACGATCACAAAGTATTTTGTCAACGATGACGTATTTTTCACATGAGGGAAAATACATTTCTGCTGATGTGAAACCATGTAGCACTAGGAATTTTTGTTACCAATTAGTGCCTTAATCAAAAAGTACCAATGATATTAAGAAAGGGGAAATCTCTCCTGGAAATGCCACGAACAGATGATGAGCCATTGTTGTTCAAGGAAATACACGGTATACTTCTACTTAGATAGACCTCGCTGTATGTAATGAATGATATCGTTGACGAGAACACCAAGTTTTTGCTTTCAGGCGACAAGACACAATTTATGAATATCAAAGTCGCTCCTCTTCTTCTCGTGACCATTCAGACATTTTGTCTTTTGGGGCGGCTACAATCTTGTTCATACCAAGCAAGACACTAGATAAATGAAGTCCTGCTAGAAATGGAATTCCCGACCACAGTTGTTTATAATCTGTGGTATGTCACCCTGTTGTTCGATTAACGTTATTCTAGAAGACTCACGTAGGTAACAAAAACTTAAGTTGAATACATTTTCTAAAATTCGTTGCACTTCAACTGGTTAGCTGCTGAGAGATATAAAGAACGTTTTTAAGAAATCCGGAAAATCATAATCTTAAACAAGCCACAAGCTTAACCATTAGTGTGAAAATAAAATAAAAAAAATTAGCAGGAACGGGTATTTGAAGTTACAAATGAGTGTGGTGTTTGACCGGATAATTAATCAATAATTAAAAAGGGATCAATTGATACCAAAATTGAGTGATGAGTTTTCGAGTGCTGAAAGATAATGCTTACCAGATGGAATACAGACAGCTGTAGAAATATTTGAGGGATTCATATCAATTGTGATGAAAAATCAGGAATGAGAATAACGTTAGAGTAGAAAAAGAAAGCTATTTCAAACAAACGTGCTGTCAGAGTATGAAATTTCTGAGTTTACTTTAAATCTAGAAGTATCTTATCTTAGGGGAAGCAAAATAAGTTATCTTTTGTCCTGATAATTTCCATGATCTAAAATTTGAAAATAATGTTAATTCTCAACTTCGTGACATTGATCCACAATATGTGTTTGCTGAAAATACATATTTTGTTATAACATCAGGTGACACCCCTACTGAGTTTATTTCGTTTCTGAAAATAAGTACTCTCTGAGCGGTAAGTTTGTTATTTCATTTTTTTCGTAATTAATTTTCGTAATGTAGATTGAGAGACATACCACTGAAAAAGGTTTAGTTTTGAATGATACATAAAAATGTCTTGACTTTTCGTTGTTTCCTTGTCATACAATTAATTTTGGTGTATTTCTTGTAGTTACCAATTGTGATATCTTTTAGTTCATTTATTATAATTATATTTCGGGATACAAATATCATTTTCGAATGTTGGTGAACGCAGGCTCGAAAGAAAGATTTAAGAAAGTTAGCTCGCATCATATAATGAGCTAATACTCCACTGTATTGGTTATACCAGAGGAAGAAATAGCTGTTCATCTTTCAATCACTATCGAGCATTAGTTAGGAATCCTTACAAAACCATCATGACAAATACAAACTGCATTTATGTGAGGCACTCCACCTCATTTCGGCTGGTGATATTCGCCATTCATCCCAGATAGCTCTAGTATATGTTCCATATATGGTAATCCTGAAGCATTATTCTCCTATTGAAGACCAATTACCAGAGAAGGTTTTTTTTCCATTTTTGGAGATATTATTTGAAAGCTAGTTTACCAATAAAAATCAGATAAACTCATTTTCTTAATGCAAATTTTAAACGTACTGTCCTGCCACAAGTGGAAATTCCAAATTGTCATTGCATATTAACGAAAAATTCGAAAAATCGTATTAAATCTCAAAAATGTTGAAATAGAATAGTAATTAATATTTTTGTAATTGAATTCCTCCGCAAGCAATACGTATCCCGCATGGTGTTTAAAAGCCATTATTACAAAGACTTATCGACTATCCTTAGAGAGTTTTTTTGTTTTTATGAGGTTTAAACAAGCCTCTTATTTGGTAGCTCAGACATTTTAGTTTGAACTCATTTACAAATCCTGCTGCTCAAAAAATTAGCATTAAATAAATTTGAAACTAACCAAATATTTATTCGTCTCAAATGTGCATCTGAGTTGGAAACGAAATTTCGAGGAATAATTCCAGCTTTTTTTTTTTTTTTTTTTTGGCTACTCATGAGGAATTCTTGGTATCTAAAAATAGAAATTTTGTTTCTTCAATATCGATTCTGTTCCCTACGAATGGAGAGTTCTATCTCTGTGGAAGAACACATATTGTTAAACTTTAATGTATTATCTTTTTTTTGAAATATTTGAAACTAATATTTGTATTAACGTTTTTTATAAATTTATGACAGAGACAGGAGCTGGTAACACAATATCGTCCTGCTACGTACCTTTACGGCTATAAAAATCTGTTTCACCCTCATGTGAAATGCAATTTCATAGCCGACTTTCTGATGGACCCAGGATTATGTGATCGCTCATGCGATCACCTTCCCATGGACAACCAGAACATTACCTGTTGCAAATCTCTCTGATCTGAGACATCACACTTAGATCTCATATATTTTCTATTACTCTCAATCGTGTTATATTTCGAAGGGTACGAATCTCTTTCTTAGAAGAGAGCAAAATACAAACAAAAGGTTTAAATTTCGTATTCTGGAACCAAAGATACAGCGCATGGTGCTTTATCATATTACAAGCAAATGAATGGGAAAATTCTGAATTTATTTTTATTTTTTTTAGCAAAACGCCAAATTCCACGAGAAAATTGATTACTAACGTTGTTCAAATCTATCTTCCTGAACGTATATTAACGACATTTGCAATAACACATTGCAGCATTCAAGATTCTGCATTTTGAGGATTAAAATATTGCAATAGGTTGTAAAGAGAAGGACTATGATAGTTTCGCCATATGTTAAAGCTATAGAGTACTGCTCAAAAACCAGAAAAAACACTTTCCTGCAGAAAATACATAGAAAGCTGTATTCGTCTTTGCTGTATATACGTAAATAATTCTTATGTTTATCCTATTTATTTGCTATGCTAAAAAACAAAATGTGTTTACCTTGAAAGTAAAATTGTTTGTGACTACTTGCATAGTAAGACAACACTTGCACCAGCCCAGTTCCTATAGAATCGCCACCGCACAACAGTGAGTGGCCGTCCTATTCGGTGTGGCTTGAGTAATCCTTGACTATTTAGATTTACATTTCAATTTTCCCATTCAGATTTGTCTTATGTCCGAAAAAAGCAAATTCGATATCCACCGGGAGATGCAGAGCAATCTTCCGCCTTACATTGCGCGAAGAGCTGGTACTTTTTTTCGCTGACGAGTACGCCAACGCATTTGGGATCCCGAAGGGTTCCGTCTACAAATTTCGTTTGTAACAGTTCTTTAGGAAACACAGCCAGAATTCTCAAAAGGCCGCAAGCAAATTCAAATCTCACTTACTGCACTGACAGGAAAATATTTGTACTCTATAGTAATGTGATGACGCCTTTCGTACACACATTTGTACACGTACTTCTCTTTTCTCATGCTAATCAACGGGTTGCCCTCTCTACAACAAGTGGTGTTAAAATAAAGTGGTTCAAGGTTTGCATTTCTTCTCTGTTATTGTTTTGGATTGGTGCCCTGCTAACTAATACAAAAGCAGCATGTAGAATCAAATGCATTCTGCAGGGTGGAGCAACTTGTTCCCAAGGCGAAGCAGGATATCGAGTGACTGTCCAAATGTGAAAGTTAAGCGGTCAGTGCACCCCAAAAAGCTGACACCAACTACCTAAGGAAAAAAGGTGAAAATCACCTAAATACGTGGCTTCAGTTGAATAAATAAATCAATCACTCTTTTCACGTTAAGCAACGCACAGCAGCCGAAAAATTGTTACTGTTATTGTAAAAAAGGTACAAAAACTGATTCCATTTTTTCAAAGCTTGCAATAAGAGCAATCTGAAATATATCTTTAAAAAAACAAAAAACATATTTCCAAATTGCTTTCTTGCGCTTTGTCCGCAGATATTTTTATTTTGGTCAGATGCTAAACAAACTAACGTGTGGGTGCCATAGGGGTTGCCGGTAACCTCAGATTATGTCATACATGAGTACAAGCAGCTTTCTCTTATTTTTTCGTGTTTAACTTCATTTTCACAGGTTGTTTCTTGACAGAATATGCAAAAAAATATTGCCTTGTGGTTACATGTGCTGTTGCATTTGTTGGCGCGACTGTCTAGCATTCTTTTTCATGATAGTAAAGTTTCAGGTTCCTCTCCTGGCGTAGCACTTCCATTTTTCCAATGATGTAAGAAATATAACTTTTCATTGCTTATAAGTTCTTTCGAAAGCAAAAGCACGAAATGAATAATTAAATAACAATACTTAATATCAAGTCATTCCAATTTGGAAGATGTGAATCCGTTTATTAGGGTAAATATGACAAGGATGTACGTCAGAAAATATTCCAAAACTTGAAAATTTCGTCGTCCTGGAGCGGGAATGAAAACCGCATCTCCAGGATAGCGCCTGACCATGCTAATCACTACATCACCCAGAACGACCAAGTTTCAAGTTTCTTATTAATTTGAATATGACCATCTCAGGATTCTATAGTCGAAGCAACCGACATTTATATTTAGCGACAATGGTACAATGGTAAACTCCCGTATTTCATTCACTGATATTCTGCGCCTCCAGGCAATCATGGGCATGAATTTGACCCATCAGTTCGCTTTATATGAATGCCGGTTGCTTTGACTAGTAAATCCTCTGATGGCTATATTAAAATGAATCGGAGACTTGAAACTTGGTCTATCTGGGTGGTGTATTAGTTAGAATAATCAGGCGCTATTCGGGAGATGCGGGTTCGATTCCCACTGCAGGAAGAGGAAATTTTAATGTTTTCTGATATTATCTGTCTTAACATCCGTGTCATATTTAAACCAACAAACGGAATCACATCTTCCAAATTTGTATTGTACAAAGCTGTAATCCCGTATTTTATTCGTTGATATTCTGCGCTTCCGGGCAATCATGGGAATCAATCCCAAAACTTCTAAATTAGTTAGTTGTATATGAAAGCCGGTTGCTTCGAATAGCGATTCCTATGTTGGTTATATTAAAATACATCGAAACTTGAAACTTGGTAATTCTGAATGGTGTAGTGGTTAGCATACCCAGGCGCTATCCTGGAAACGCTGGTTCGATTCCCGCTCCAGGACGGCGAAATTTTCCAATTTTCGGATATTATCTGACTTAACATCCATGTCATATTAACAATAATAAACGGTTTCACATCTTCCAAATTTGTGTCGTACAATGATGCAATCTCGTAATTCATTCATTAATCAAGTAATGCACTTGCTTTCTGAGTTCCTAGTGTTTATCCAAACATACGATACCAACCAAATCATTTTTGTTCGCCAAATCTGTACGATGATTTTCTTTTGTTACATATTAATATAGAAAAATATTTTGTCGCGTGGAAGCTTTTTCCTACTTATTCACTTTCATGTAACTATTAATAAGTTTTAACAATATCGGACTGGAATGGACCCAAAACTTTTTCCCATTATTTATTGGAGAATAAATTCATTGTTGCAAATTTCTGTGTACTGAGTCATGTACCAAATCAAATTCTTATGTTAGAGTTATCTTATACACTTAGAGATACCGTTGTAGTCATAACGAAATCTTGCATAAATAACATCACAGATTCACAAAGTACCAGTTGAATACGACATTATATAATTGTACAGTATATAGCACATGTGTATGTGAGATACTCTCGTAAGAAATTTGTTTAAACCGGAAGCTCTTCCTCCGAAACATCAGTACTCATTGCTTCTGTATTTCAAATTTCTTATAAAATTGACAGTACATTTTTTAATCCGTGGATTTTGAAATAAAAATTAACAACTTAATTATAATAACAATTCAATGCGTTCAGAAACACACATTTAACGTTTCTTTCAGCAACTATATTTCAATAAATAGTTATGAATTATGCAAGAGTATGGTAGTTGTGCATTTCTAAATTAATTTCACACTAATAACTTGAAGAGACGTGCATCTGTTATAAACGGTATGAAAGTATTCCTTGCGTCGAGTACAAAGAGAAGATCAAGGTAAGTTATTCAATGTAATATGGCAATAGAAGTTTGCTAAAATGCAGGAGTAAACTTAGTTGAAGATAATCTCGTCCTATCTCTCGAAATGGAAAATAAACTAGAGTACAAAGAAAAATTGGAAATTTCAATGATATTAACCGAAAAAATCATGATTTATCCTTGTTGTTTTTCATGCTATGATGTCCATAAAATGCATAACTATAGGTCAAATCATCTTTATTAAATTGGAAAGATTTGAATACAAATGCATAGCCAATGCATGTGGGTAAATTCATCGGTTATTGTAGTTTTACGTTTTGCACCGCAGCTTTGTCATTCAATGAATATTTTTTAAATTTGGAAGAAAGATCCTTTTTAATGAAAACCACGAAAACCGGTCTCTAAGACAAATTGTTAAAAAATGAAGTCTCAAATTGGAAAATGATATAGAATTCATTTTAAAAACACACAGTAAATGCTTATTATTACTTGTAAGTATTTTTACTTAATGGGCTAGGAGAACCCTGGGTTTACGCAAAGGAAGTTCAAAAGCAAACAATTTGTTCTCACGAAGAGCATTTACTTTATCACAAAATTTCCAGTAAATTTCTAGTAAAATAAACTATAATTATTTTTAATCAAACAGCGATTAAGTTCTTCGAAAATTGCGCATTTCGAAGGAAAGGTTGCTTTTGCGACCTTTGAGGTGAGCTACATTTTATTTGCAAAGGCCTTTCTATGAAATCTAGGAATAAAATCACACAACATAAGAAATGTGGGCACAGCAAAATATATGTCATCCTTTATCAAAGTATCTTCCCTCAGATGATATGCAACGGTTCCCTTGTTCAGTCTACTTTTCAAAGCATGTGACGAAGTCATTTTGTGGAAGCTGCTTTAGCGAACCCAATACAGATGGAAAAACGTCAGCATCTGTGTTGAATATTGTTCACATGGAGAGGTCAGGATTGCAGGCAGGTTGTGGCATGATTTCAGTGCTGCATTTTGTAAAAAACTGTTGAACACTAGCAGCTACATGTGGGCCGGCGTTATTATCGTGTAGGGTCCTCTTACCCACTGGTTCTGGTCGCTTAATCGATATTGTGTTCGCAGACACTTCAAGACAGAATTGTGGATGAACGCCATGCTTGTTGATTACACCTTTATGATCAAAGAAAATTATTATCATCACCTTCCCAGCTAGTTTGGTCTGACGGAGTTTATTCGCAGCAGACAGGCCTGTGTGTTTCTTGAGACACGTTGCGCGCTTCGCCCGGGATCCGAAATAGTGGACAAAAATTTCATCGGCAGTTATTACTGTATTTAGAAAGTATGGATTATTTGCAATCATTTGTTTCCACTCTTGACGCATCCGAACTCTGGCTAACAGTTGTTCTCGCGTCAAGTGATGAGATATCCATCGGTAACTCAAAGGATGCAGCAGTAATTTCTCACGTAGGATGCGAAATACCGACGGTTTTGAAATATCAATTAACGTCGCTATGTTTTCGCACGTCATTCGTCGATCTTCTGGAAGAATCACCCAAGCAGTGTTAACAATACGCTCAGTAACAACACTTTTATATCAAACGTACCTTGGAGCAAATTCTGCCGACAAACCCCCTTCTTTGAAATCATGGCGCTATATGAAAGTCCAACCCAAACATTTAGCGACTAACCCAAACATTTAGTGACTAACCCAAACATTTAGCGTTTTAAATTTTTTTCATTACATAAGCTCTTTCTTTAGCCGTGTTTCCCAAACGATAGCAAAATTTTTTCTCCCAAAGCATTTCAATTCTAGCTCTGAATAACTCACCTCCATAGTTGTACGGCGTATTGCAGACGTACCTTAAACAACAGCACAATAACAGAACCAGAATCGTCTGCCACGGTTAATAGCTGTTGCCATAGATACTTCCTTAATTCAGTTAGTCGTCTGCGCATTTGTTTTCCCCCATCGCACTGTTGCCAACACAAAAAATATGATTCTCAGGTTTTACGGAATGGCTTTTGTTGTTCAATATTCACTACAAAACAATTTCCCTTCCCGGAAAAAGGAAAAATATGTCCTCAGAAGAAAAGACCCAGAATTTGTTAATTTATTCATTCGTGTTGTGCTCATTTTCAGGTGTTGTAAGATAATATTAATAATGTTTGGTGCATCAAAAGATTTTACTTAACGTATAACTTTGGGATGAACCACATACAAAGGAGGTTCTGGAGGACTCCAAAGGCTTCCCTAATATGTGCACCTCATCAAATGATTATTAGAAAGGAAACGAAAAGTAAAATTTTGATCAGACTTAATGACAAAAACTGTCGCCTACCCTGTGCAACTGTGAATATACAAAATTGACAATTGCGATTGTTTTCTGTTTTAAACAACAGAACCGTTCCTGTGAATACGGGGGAAAATTCTGATGGAACACAATGCATTGGAAAAGTGTTGTTAGTTGTTGAAGTGTGTATATTACAATTATACCGCGGAGCCATACCATTCTGAAGCTATTTCAGAGTTTCAGACAGCTGTTTTATTGAGATTCCTCCTGTGATTCCATCTCTCATTGTGATATTAACTGCTTCTGCCTTAGAATCGCCTCTGCTAGCAAGATCTAATAATTCACAAAATCATTCACCCTATATTTCACTTAAATCACTGGGCTCCCATATCCTTTCTCCTATCCTATTCATTACACAATTACAGCCATGGAAAAGTGTTTCTTTGACTTCATCCAGTTTTCCCAATTAAATTGAAATAATACGATATTGATGATAATGGAAGAACAATGTTGAGGATTGTTTTATAATTTAATTTTAATTAATAAAACTTAAACATATTGCATTCCATTTAAATAAACGGACAAATATTACAGTGTTTACATATTTAATACACCGAAATCAAAACGTGTGTTATTTCTATTTCATACGGACATTGGTGCGATTACTGAGATTATTGGTCCTGTCAGTAATATTTTTAATTCAAGAATAACTGGCCAATGCAAATGGGGCTTCTTCGTAGTGTCAGACTAAATTTAAGAGATTGTACGCGGAAATAAAGTTATGTGCCAGAAACTTTACTTGAAACAAAAATGTAAGTATCTGGCTACGAAATCTAACGTTTGTCACTTCTGACTCATACTGTTACTTTTTACCAATTTGGTTATTTTTAATAATTCCGAGGTTTCATTGAAAATAGCGGAAAGTAGCTAAATTTGTTATGCTGATGATAAATGCTACGCATTTTTTCACATAACGTGAATAATTAATGGATGTTTTCATTTGTGGTTAAGAGAACACCATAAAGACCTTGAGCTGTTTTCTTTCCTTAACATTGGGTCCCTAATTCGAACGAAAAGAGATAAAGAAAGAGAAACATTCCAGCTGCTACCTATGCCACACTTGCTTGTCACTCAATTATCTCGAGCAACTCGAAGAGTGAATGAATATTCGAGAAAGTGTGAATAGCTAATGAGTAAACTCAAATGTGTGAATCTATGGCAAACTTATTACAATGCCACTCATTTTTTAAACAGATCACAGCAGAGTTTTCTTTGGGTTTATGTTTATGTTTGGCACCACATACTCTTTTTTTATTATTGCATTTCCCCCGTTACTTTTGGCATCCAATAAGTGACCTTTTCTCAGTTTTTGGTTCTTCTACTTCATGCCTAAGTGTTACACTATAGTAAAATTATTACTCATTTCTGATTTTTTTTATGTTTATCTATCCTGAAGATCCTGTTATTAAAAGTTTTCCACATCCTGAAGATACTGTTATTAAAAGTTTAAAAGGATGAATAGGTAATATTGGATTTTGATTTGGATCTATAAATTCTTCAGGTTCTGAATAATCTTTTAGTTTAATGCTGCAAGCTTTCTGCTTAATCATATTTATTTAATAGGAAATCAGCATCTTCAATAAACATTTCAGCTTCAAATAATAAGTCTTCAGCTGGTATTCCTTGAGATAAAAAATATTCAGCTTGATCTAATACCATTTCAGCAAAAGATAAATATTCTTCAAGTTGTTCAAAATCTTCCATTTATAAAAGTAAAATAATTTGCTTGTAAGTAAAATAATTTGCTTGTAAGTAAAATAATTTGCTTGGAAGCAAAATAATTTGCTTGGAAGTAAAATAATTTGCTTGGAAGCAAATTTTCAGTTCAATAAATGAGTAAAGTGATACAAGATTTATTAAAATTAGCAAAAGTAAATGCTGAACTAAGAAAACGAAATAAGGAAAAGCAATTAGAAGATTTAGGTTATGAAGAGGCAATCACAAAATTTCATAAACCTATAGTTGAGAAATTAGAACATCAAGATGTATCTAGAAAAGAAAATTTAAAAGCTATTCAAGATGCAATTGAAGAACTTTTATTTCAACCAATCGGAGAATCTTCAAGAATTCCTGCCTTAGAAGATACTGATGAACCTATTTCAGATGCTAAAGAAATGTATGACAGAGAAGCAGGAATTCATAAAATTAACTTAAACAAAAACTTGAATATATCACTTATTAAAAAAATTTAGGATTTGATTTACCTTCAGAATTAGTCAATAAATCTGATGAAGAGATTAATGAAGTAATAAATTAAGCAAATAAAAGAAACAGTGAAATCGGACGTCTAAAATATCCTCAAGTAAAAGCACTTAATAATGCTAAAGATGAAGAAAAAAAGAAAAAATTACGGAAAAAAATTGATCGTTTAGATTATAAAATGGCTGAGGTGCGAAAATATATTAGAGCATTAGAAGCTCTCAAAATGGGGAATTACTATAGGGGTGAGGGTCTTAATATTTTAGATAAATTAACAGATAAAATATGTAAGGGAACTAAAAATAAGAAAGTATATAACTAAGTAGTTCAAATACTAGATATATTATTGAAAGAGGGTAAAATGACTAATGAGCAAGTAAAACAATATTATTCAAAGTTTCTATCTTAATAAATAAGTGATTATATTGTATCCAGAATTTATTTGAGTGAAGGTCAGAAAAATAAATTAAAATAAGCAGTTAAGAAAGGTGAAGAAATTACATTGCAAATTGATAAAACTAAAAGTGCTAATCATGATATGTATTTAACAAAAACTCAAATGAATCAAATTAAAAATGGTAAACGAATAACTATAAGTAAGACACAATTAAAGAAAAACGGAGGTATTTTACCCTTTTTGATCCCTATCTTAGCAGCTTTTGGTACTGGTGCTCTATCTGGTGCTGCTGGTTTTTGTGTGAATAAAGCTTTAAGTAAAGTAACTGGATCAGGTTATAAAAAAAACATTCTGGAAAGGGAGTTCTTCAGAATACGAGGTATATCCAATAAAACGATAGAACAAAATATGAAAGATGTAAAAAGATTCAGAGGTGTATTTACATCAGATTTATTACCTAAAAAGATTAAGAAATTTGAAAGTGGAATTATTAATTTAGATATATCTACAGGACCTGGGACTCATTGGGTCTATTATTATAATGATCCTAAATATAATTTTGTGGAATATTTTGATCCATTTGGAGAATATAAATATAAAGACATTAAATTGAATAACATTTTCATACCTAAAAATATTGTAAAATATCTTGAAACATCTAATAAAGGAATTAGATATAATTCGAGTTTTTTACGAGAACCAACATCTGTTAAATGTGGTTTTTATTGTATGAAATACATAACTTAAAGGAATAAAGGTAAATCACCTGTTGAAGTTTTATATTCTTTTACCCAAGAACCAAGTGGTTATAATGAAGATTTTGTGCTTAATAAATGTTAATTTTAGATTCAAAAAATTCTGAGAAATCAGAAGATTTTACAATTGAATATGTCCCACCTATTTCTGTTTATGAAAATTCAAAATAGCTTTATAATCTATGTCTATGTGGGTTTCATATAACAATATTGATGAAGAATATGAAAATATTACATTTAAGTATTTTGATGGTAGTTTATGGCATGAAATAACTTTAGAAAATGGAAATTACACATTAAGGGAATTAAATAATTTTTAATAAAACGATTTAGAGATGAACCACCAATTAAATTTAAAGCTTATTTCGCTACACAGCGCTTTATAATTGGATTAAAAGATGAATATAAAATTGATTTTAGAGAGGGTAAATTACATGAAATTTTAGGATTTGAATCAGAAATATATGAAGGTAATAATGAAGAAGGAAAATATATGGCAAACATTTCTAGAGGAGTTGATGACATACACATTCATTGTGATGTAATTACAGGAGCTCTATATAATATTAATTCAGATATTTTATATTTTTTACGCCATCTAATCCTCCTGGTATTTTAATAAAAATTGATGAAATAAATCCTTTATTTTTACCCGTTAATAGACGAAATTATATTCATAGAATTCGAATGTATATCACGAATCAAGATAATGAACTGATAGACTTGAATAATATGAGAGTTTTATATAGATTAATTTTAGCTTAAGCTTTTCAGCTTAATAAATGAATTATAACAAACATAGATTATATGCAAAACGATATGGTGGTAATATCTTCACTAAAGGAATTAAAACTTTTGGAAAAAAATGTTAGAAGTTTTAGGTAAATCAGCAAAAACAGCAATCGAAGATAAAGCTAAAAAAGTTATTCAAAATAAAATTGAAAATATATTATCTAAACCCCCTGTAACTGTTAATGATATATTAGCTAAAACGAAAATTCATGATCGATATGGATCTGGTTTGAAACGGTATAAATGAGTGTTTTATCCTAATAAATGGAAAAACTTTGGGACTTAAAGGCTATTCCACATTATTTTAATAATGAAATTGCTAAGTATGAATATATAAAACATAATGAAGATAGTACTAATGTAAAAGAATCTGATCAGTATAAGTTTACTATTAAAGATACAAATTAACCTTAATTATATAGTAACGGTTATATATGCTTAGAGACCGCCAATAGCGGTATAACTATACCATCGGGATTAGAGGAAATGCTATCCCACACTCACCAACCCGCTTGGCCAGCGTGGTGAGTTATGGCCAAACCCCTCCAAAATGACTCCACAACTTAAATCTTGGCCCTCAGTCTCCGGCAGCTGGAATGTACCTGGCCAAGGCAGCGGCCAGTGCGACATGAAGGCAGAGGGTGCTAAGAATCCCCGGAGGACCGGACTAGGCTGCCATCTGATGCTGACCTTGACTACGTACAACGGACGCTCCCTATCTTCTGATTCAAGGCTTCTTGAATTGGAAGAGGAACTACAAAGGATCAAGTGAGACATCGTCGGGCTAAGTGAGGTAAGGAGAAAAGGAGAAGATCTCATTGAACTGAAAAGTGGACATCTCCTCTGCTATCGTGGGACAGATACTGGCAGAACTAGTGGTGTTGGATTTATAATAAACAAGAAACTGAAGGATAAAGTTGTAGAAGTTGAAAGTTCCTCTGACAGAGCTGCACGACTCGTTATCCAACTCTCGAGAAGATACCAGGCTCAGATTATTCAAACTTATGCACCCACCACAAGTCATGCTGAAGAAGAAATTGAAGAATTTTATGAGGAAATTCGTGATCTAAATAATAAAGGTAAGCAGCACTTGAAGATAATTATGGGAGATTTCAATGCAAAAATAGGGCAACGGCAACAGAATGAAACTTCAGTAGGTAAATTCGGTCACGGCAACAGAAACCAGCGTGGAAATACTCTCGTAGAGTTTGCAGAGGCAGAAGGGTTTTTCATCTTGAACTCCTTTTTCAAGAAAAAGCCACACAGGAAATGGACATAGAGACATCCAAATGGGACGACAAGTGAAATTGATTTTATTATGTGTAACAAAAAATTCGTCATAGAAGACTGCAGTGTGCTAAACAAGTTCAACACAGGCAGTGACCATAGATTGCTTAGATGTAAGATGCACCTCAACACTAAACTCGAACGTAGAAAGCTCATAAGACAAACAAAATGTATTGACATAACCAACCTTAAAAAACACCATAATGCCTTCAAATTGGAACTGAAAAACAGATTCTCTGCTTTAGAAGGCCTAACATCGGAAGAAGTGGATATTTCTGAAGTTAAGAGACAAGTAACCAAAGCTCTTATGGAAACAGCAACAAAATTAGCTGGGTCTAAGAACAAATTGCATGTTAACAGACAAGTAACCAAAGCTCTTATGGAAACAGCAACAAAATTAGCTGGGTCTAAGAACAAATTGCATTTGAACAAATTATCAGGAAAAACCAAAAGGTTGTTGCAAAAGAGAAGAGTGATGAGGACAACTAAAGAAGATGTGACTTCCAAAGTGGAATATATAGAGCTATGCAAGACAGCACGAAAAAGTATCACTGAAGACGTAAGGAAATTCAACTGTGAAGTAGTAAGGAAAGCAATTGAAAACAACCAAAGCCTAAAGATAGCAAAGGGACATCTCAGTAAGAGGAAAAACAGATTATGGCACTGAGAAAAGAAGATGGGTCTGTAACAAGAAATAGAGGTGAAATTTTGACAAGTGTGAAAGACTTCTACTCCAAATTATATGAAAGGGATGATACATGTACTCCAGACATCATGAAAGGTACCAGTACCAGAGTTCTTCCAGTCCTTCCAGCAGAAGTTGCACATGCAATCAAGAACATGAAGCGGGGAAAAGCTCCAGGAGAAGATGGAATTACTGTAGACATCATACAAGAAGCAAGTGGAGAAATTGAAACAGTACTCACCCAAATTTTCACTCGATGCCTTAATGAAGTGAAAATTCCTGAGGATTGGAACAACGCTACAATAATCTTGCTACATAAAAAAGGTGACATTGAGGATCTCAGGAACTACAGACCTATCAGCCTCCTATCAGTGGTTTATAAAATCTTCACTTAATTTCTTTCACACCGCTTGAAGGTGACACTGGACATGGCTCAACCGAGAGAACAAGCTGGATTCAGGAGTGGCTACAGCACAATAGATCATATCCACGTACTGAGAGAACTAATTGAAAGAGCGAGGGAATATGAGCTTCCATTGTGCATGGCTTTTATCGATTATGAAAAATCCTTTGATTCGGTGAAACCATCAGCAGTTGCAATGGCTCTGAAATCCTGCGGTATTGAAGATGCATACATTAATATTATTAATAACATCTATGAAAATGCAAGTGCAAAGATTCGGCTGTTTGAAAATACAACACGCATAAAAATTGGAAAAGGCGTGAGACAAGGTGACACCATATCTCCGAAGCTCTTTAATGCCATATTGGAAAATGTCTTTCAATCACTGAACTGGGAAAACAAAGGGATAAAGATTAATGGAGATTATCTAACCCACATTCGTTTTGCTGATGACATAGTCATTTTTGCAACTACCCCATCGGAGCTGCAGAGTATGATCCAGGAACTTGCTGACAAGAGTAAAGAAGTGGGATTAAAAATGAACTTTCAGAAGACAAAAGTGATGTACAATGCTTTTACAAGAAATTAAGATTTTTCGATTGATGGAGAAAAGCTGGAGATAACAGACACGTACGTTTATCTTGGACAGCAGATATCAAGTGAGGGTCACATTGATGAAGAAATTAATCGGTGTACAAAACTTGCCTGGAAAGCTTTTGGAAGAAACAGCATAATTTTCAAGAGCAATATGCCATTATGTCTTAAAAGAAAAGTGTTTGATCAATGGATCCTTCCAGTGCTTACGTATGGTGCAGAGACGTGGACCTTAGCTAAAAGAGACATACAAAGGCTGCAGACAACTCAAAGCAGCATGGAGAGGTGCATGCTTGGTGTAACCAGGAGAGATAAGAAGAGGAACACGTGGATCCGAAAAATGACAAGAGTGGAAGACATCATGATCAGAGTAAAATCCCTGAAATGACAATGGGCTGGACATACTGCCAGAAGAACAGACCATCGATGGACAGCCGAAGTTTTAGATTGGATTCCAAGGGACAGGAAAAGACCCAGAAGAAGACCACATGGAAGATGGGTGGATGACATTCGAAAGTATGCGGGAGTGACATGGAGGAGACTGGCACAAGACAGACCGTTGTGGAGGAAACTTGGGGAGACCTTCGTCCAGCAGTGGATTGATAATGGTTGACAATGATGATGATGTCGATATATGCTTAGAAAGTAAAATAGTAAAAAATAATAATGATACTATAGGAACTGATAATGTTACATTTGTAAATGGTAGGAATTTGTTTTGATCCGCTTCATTAACTATAGGAAAAGAACAAACTGATTCCAATATTGAATGTGCTTCATTAATTCATCAAATTAACGGACTCATAAATTTCACAAAATATTATTCCACTTCAGAGGCTACAAATATGATGTATTATTTTGATACGTCAGAATCAGCTGATAAAGAAAAAATAGTAATAGATGATCCTAATAAAGATGTGAAGAAATGGTCAGATATCAAATTAAAAGAAAATGCCTCTTATAATAAAGGATTTAGTCAGAGATGTCTTTTGACAAAAAACAGCAACATAATAAAATTTTCGATTCCTTTAAGACAACTGTTTGGGTTCCTCAACGATTTTAGAAGATTAATTTCTGATGTAAAAGTAACATTTGAATTTCAAAGAAATAGTCATAATGATATGTTATACACAGATGTTGCAAATCCTAACTATAAAGTTGTTATATCTGATTTTCAATTATGGTTATCTTATATAGAGTTGTACCCATCCATTGAGGCTGAACTTAAAAGTATAGCTTTGAATTCTACACCTATTGAAATTACTTGGTGTTCTGCTTCAATTGAGAAAAGTAATCAGCAAACAACATCAAATGCTGCATGTCATATAAGAACTACATCTGATGAGGTGTTAAGTGTTCTTGTCATTCCACAGTACGTTGAAAAAGAAAACAATCAAAATCAGAATAATATGATTTTTGATAATTTAGATCTCCTTGAATGCTGGATATTATGTAATAATAAAAACGTTCCAGAAGAAATTTATAAAACGAATTTTAAAGATGGGCAGTTAGATTATAATAGATGTTATTCTGAATTATTAGCAGCTGGATTAAATACTTATAATACTGAAAGTGGATGTCTTATAAGTTATGTAAATTATGCGAGATTGTGCCCAATCTTTTATTTTAATTTATCTAATCATCCAGAGTATACTAATATTTCGAATTTAAGACTAGAATTTAACTGGAGATTAGGATCAAATCCAGGTAAACCATATAGATTTTATTTCATCGTGAATGAAAGAAAAAGAGGATCACTTAATATGGCTAATAAAGAATTTAAAACTCTTAAAACTTTAGATTAAATAAATGAATTAGTATTCTTTTGGTTCGTCTTATGAAGAATTTGGAATTGGACCACCTGTACCTACTGGAAATGGATTTATATTAACACATGATGGTAATTATGATATGGAAGAAAAAAATTAAAAAATTGTAAAGAACCTGTAGATGAACATGATGTTACTACAAGAGAATATGTTTTAAAACAAATAAGAGAAAGTAATCTGGAAGTTAAAAGTCAAATAGAAAAAAATATTGATGGTAGTTTTTCAGATTTTGTAAGAATAAGAGATTTAGATGCTATATTTAAAGGTGAATTAAGTAATTTGGATCAACAATATTTACATATTCAAGATGGGAATGTAATTAATGCAAAAGGTAAAGGAATAGGAAATGTTGCTGATCCTACAGCAGATAAGAATGCAGTGAATAAAAGGTATTTAGAAAACAATGTTTTAATTTTAAAAGATGAAAAGTTTGATGTTCAAAATAAAAGACTAGTGAATATTCCATCACCTCAGGATACGAATGACGTAGAAAATAAAAAATTATGTGGATAATCAAAAATTTTATGCAACAATTCAAGAAGATAAAAAAGCATATAATACTCGTGGTGCTATGTGTTACTGAGAAGCAGTCGTTTTCATGAAATTTAGTAGCAATCTCCTTGACAGAAATATGAAACTGAGTGAAAATATGGATATGAAAATTACATTTTATTTACGTCTTAATTATACTAATGGGAAATCAGAAGTTTTAATTACACTTGGGGGAAATATATTATTTAATGGTGATACCTACACAGATAAACCTTTAATACTCTTTGCATCAGGAAAAAAGAATGATGAATTAAGCATACAAGTCATGTCTTATTTAGAATTAAACATTTTTAAAACTTACTTAGAAATTGAAAACATAACATATTTATACAAATACATTCTATATAAATGGATATGTTAATTAGGAACAATATTAATTGGGATTCATTTTCTAAAGATAATGAACTTTCAGAAGATATAATTACAAGTGTAAAAGATGCAGTAAATTGGGATTTAATATCAGAATATCAAAAATTATCTGAAAATTTTATTTCAGAATTTCATGATAAAGTGAACTGGGATACAATTTCTCAATATCAGATTCTTTCTGAATATTTTATGAATAACAATGAATTAAACTGGTCTTTGATTTCTCAATATCAAACACTTTCTGAGAGATTATATTAATGAATATTGATAAATTAGATACGAGAAGAATTTCTATGTATCAAAAATTAAGTAATGATTTTATAAAAGAAAACTTTCGATTCTTAGACATGTCAGTAATTCCAATAAAACAAAAATTATGTGAAGAAACTATAGATTTTCTTAGTGATTTTATTGATTGGAAAGAAGTTACAAGAAACCAAGAATTAACAGAAGATTTCATTATGAAATATAAAGATAAAATTAACTGGTGTGATATTGTTATCAACAGAAAATTCTCTGATGATTTTATAAATGTAAACTATAAAAAACTTGTTGTGTATTTACTTGTAAAGATATGTCATAAAATTTAAATATTTTGTAATCTTCAACAATCTTTAATCTTCGTATAAAGGGTATCCATTTTGGGTACCTCTTTTTTTAATGCATTTTTAAAAAGGACTTTGCAAAGTACCAATTCAAAGTAGTTTGTTTTACAACTTTTCTATTGATTTTCATCACTAAATCCATCATTTCATCACTTTTAAAATCAAAGCTATTCAAAGCTCAAAATGATTGCAAATGTTCAAAAAAGTCTTCAAATATCATCAAAAACGCGTGTTTTTATGATGTCTGTTTTTATGAAAAACAGAGTAAAAACTTCAATTTTCAAAAATCTGATGTTTTTGACTATTTTATGCTCAAAAATCAATGATTTGTAATGAAGATATGGTGTTTTTGATCATAAAAAGTCTTAAAATGTTCGTGATTATTGATGTCAGAAAAATCAAAAAATGCCTGATTTTGAGGTTTTTATGTGATTTTGGGGTGTGCCATAGTACCCCCTATGTACTACTGAGGTGAAACACTTCCTGATTGCTGCGGACGATTTTGTTTTTACGGCACTGACCAATGTCAGAATAAGCTGCTGTTTTCCATTTTTAGAATACAATTTAAAATCTTAACAAGTAATTGATGCTAAATAATTGTGTGTATGAAGAGTTATTCTCTTCAGCTCAGTAACTGTTATATCATCTTATTAAGTTCGTTTTCTTATTCCTGACATTTAAGTAAGAGCACTAACAGCCGAATTTTATGCCATTCGACTTTTGAGCTGTCGAACGCAATACAGTAAAACCCAAAGATGCCAAAAATCATTAAACTGCCCACCTCTGTTCTCCTCTCACTGTTCACAAGTTACAAACGCAATTCTTTTCTACAAAATTGATATCTACCCCTGGAACCGTCACCTCGCTGACAGCCATAGGGAAGTATATCCTAGCAACATTTATGTTCCTCACCTCAATGAAGCACGTCTAAAAACTGTTTAATATTTTCCAAATAATTTCTTGAAATGTACATTCCGAATCGTGCACCTCATGTTCTTCAGTTTGCCTCAACAGCATTTTTGATGGATCCTCGTAAAATAGTTTAGAGGAATAGATGAGACAACAATCATCCCTCCGCTGACTCCCATTAAAAGAGGATAGCGTTAGCGAAGTGCAGTTAACAGTCGAAATTGACAGACAGAATTTTCTATTATTGAATTCAGTTGACAATAGTTAGACGTCTGGTTTGTGTGTGTGTGTGTGTGTGTGTGTGTGTGTCTTAGTTTCTTCAAGCGAGTACATTTATTTCATTTTCAGAGGCCTTATCACCGGTTAAATGCCGTAATTTACAAAACAGATATCTCGCAGGGACTGTTTGTTATGCTTTTTTTCATAGAACAATTTTTGTATATTTCGAACATCCTGAGATATGTAAAACATCGATAGATGTTAACGAGAGGATTTTACTAATTGAATTCAAAGATCGTAACCCTTGATTTAGCCGTCACACTACTGTAGATAAACATTCCTTTTGTTTTGCAGAAATCATTTTTTTACGTATCCGGCTTATAGTACCGAACATCTTCAGTTCTCCAAGCAGAGTTAGCCGAGATATAGATCCGGAACATCCTTTATTTAATCATTCGGTCAATTGCTGCTTTGGAACGGCGCTTTCTAGCGGATATCCTTTCCCCCGTAGTTCGATTGGTAGAATATCCGAATTCGGTGAATTTTAGTTGATAAAAAAATTGGGTGTATTTACCGATGATTGTATTCGATGAAGTATCGAATCCAAACATCGTCCAAATACAACTCGTTCGCTATATGTGTAATAAAGATAGAAAGCCACTTTTTTTAATATTTGACTGATTTTAAATAGAAATAAAAACAGTGTAGTTCACAACCTTGCTGTCACTGTTCTACATTCTAGTAACAAAGTGCAAACATTTTAAATTTATTCGAAAATAAAAAAATGGTTTCGAAGAAAATACTAGAGAAAACATTTTACTTGAAAACGCCTTAAGTACGTGCAGCATATTTCATCATTATATTGTTCAGAGCCTCATTGATCTCACTGTTTCCATACATTTATGCGAAAGTGCTCTGACGGTACTGGGACAATTTGTGAAACGTCGTACATATTGCACGTGAGAAAAGAATTTTCTTGAGGACATCAGTTTTTTTTTGACATTTGTTTTTATAGATATTGCTTTCAGCCAGGTGCGATTATTAAGCAAGTTATAAAATCTGAGTTACATCTATAAGCTGAAAATAAAATTGTTATGAACAGGCATTAAAGAGCTCCGTTCATTTGATGTAAATCTAAGAACATTTTATTATTCATTTTTACCGTTTATAATGGACACGCATTTTTCTGTAAATGATATGATTTGCAATCAAATGCATTCTTGTCTTAGAAATCGCTATACAGTGTCTGCATAAAATGCTTTAAACTTCTTTAAATAAAGCTATCATGTGATACTTTCTTGCAGTACCCTGCATCAATATGTGCACCCAAGTACACCTTTTACAGTTGCATCATGTAATTCTTTAATCTTTAAACCGTTGTGTTGTGTGAAACCATAAGATCAATTATAGTAATGTTTCATTTACAATAACTACGCGGTTACACCGGCCACGCCTCTTCCAGTGTAAGTCCCGAACAAGTGTGAGATCTTTGCTTACGACAACGAGGCCAATGATACGAAGAAGTGAAATTCATGTTCCCGTTTCGTATGAGAGAAGCACTTTCGAATTTCATTTATTTAGCAGTTGACATCAGTTTTATTGCGGAAGATATATCCTTGTTTAAAAAATGTGAAATAGCCTATTTAGGGGTTTTCGCGATAAAACCATAAAACTAAATTTCACAAAACAATTTTATTTAATTTCAAAATTTAATTGTCGGCAAGAGCAACCCATGTGATTGGAATCTGTCTCCCAATGCAAATTTCATTGCAGTGTTTCCATAAATGCTACACAGCAAGCATCTCTGAGCAAGAATGCTCATCATACCTAATCCGGGGCTCAATCCCAATTAACTTTGGAGTAATGGTTAGTAGCCAGTTCTTCAGAAGTGGCCTTATTACTATGATATTGAAAAACCTTTTCCAAAATAGAAATGACGTTCCTGGCGGCAGAAAGTGCAGTGGAGAAGAATTTGGCAACATTTAAAATCTGTTCAAGCGCTTGAGTTCGAGACTTTTTTCATGCTTTATTGTTCGTTTTATTAAGAAAAAGTTATTCGAGTCCAAATTTTGGTCTGGTTTCATAAATTGGAAAATCTTTAAGTTTCAGCAACGCAAAAATTTGCATCTCTTTCACAATTTTTTTTTATCCCCAAGCGGAAACTTTAACAATATTCTGAGTTTTACAGATTCGGTCATGTTTCAGACACTATCATTAAAAATTAACCATGCCTCTGTATCAAACAGGAATTTAAGGATTAAATTTTTGAAATAAATTTTCAAAATGAAATACTGTAAATTCATTGGTTAGATAAAATTAAAATCAAAATGCATAAAATGCAAAAAAAAAAAAAATACATTTCGACCCTGGAGATCCCGGTTGGTTATATTAAATAAGATGCTTATACAAACATTGCTGAGAAATTGTTTGAACATGGTTACCTATTTCGCATGAAATGCACGAAATGCATAACTTGCCATCAATATGCATGAAATGCATTAATTTTCCATCAATTTGCATTACATGCATTGTCCGCTCCATAATACATAAGCTATATTTTTCGAAGCAATATTTACTGTTCAAAGTTATTTTATGTAATAAAAAAATTAAGGTGTACGCTGATAAAAACACGACGGTGCGAGGTGGGTTTGATTCCGAAGGTAGAATGCGTGGTGGGGGGGGGGTGTAGCTTAGCTCACTAGCGTTTTAGGTTTCATTTGATAGGCTGTAGGAGTGTGGGTTGGGAACCTGCTGAGATGACGCAGTTCAGGTGCCAAATTCAAAATTTCTCTGAGTTCTCGCCCTATCGCAGCCACGCCAGTAAGCCTCCTGAAGGCAGAGCATAAACACTTTTTTGTTGGCGGGATGTCAAAGTTTAATTTAAAAAGTTTAAGAAGCCGCCAAGAATGGGAAAAGACAAAGTTGCAGCGAGATCTTGTGCTCTACAGTTTCTAAGAGCTGGACTCGAATTGAAATCGAATAATCTGTGGTGCAAGTATTGTTTAGAAGTTCCCGATTTCACAAGAAAATATGTCGTGTCTGCCCGTGTCGCAAGTGGGAAACATTTGCGGTGCAAAGAAGGACATACCGATCAAGAGACTTTAGAAGAAATCGCTGACCGTTAAAACAGCAGTAAAAAAGTTTGGAGGAAATGGTGTCGGCTTTCGTTGGTGCCCAGATTCTGTTGCACGTGTTTCGGAACGAAACGTTTCTTCAGTGGATGAAGAAAAACGTCCGTAATGGTCAGAATCTCTCTTCTGAGACAACTCTGAGACGGATCCTCCCTCAAGTAAGCAACTCTGCCCTACAAGAAACGAGGCGTCTTTGCAAAGATCGCGATGTTTGTGCAATAATCAAACTCGGAAAATAGTAAACGTGTTGCTGGCACCACTGCGGAACCACGCAAAGCCAAGAGCAGTCGTTTCAATAATCGTAGACAAGTGCAACACAGACACTGTTGTAGACGTCACCCTCACTGCTTTAGAGACCGCGGGTGTCAAAAGAATATATCTAGTGGTGCATTCCCCGGAGAATACCCCCTACACGTGTGCTGCTGCGCTGCTGCAAATCGGTTGAAATACGTTTGCAGCAGACTCATGCGCAGCACGTGTTGAGCGCACGTTCTGCACCTAGCCTGCGAAGAAATACGATTTTCGCACAAAACCCTTAACACTACGTCGCAGGCGTCAATTCTGCTTTGTCTAAAGCTCTAGCTAGATGGCAAGCCCTCCAAGATTGTCTACGCGCTGCAGGAAAAGACTCAATACTTCCGCCCTCTGTAGTATTTACCCGTTGAAGGACTTAGTTTAGAGCCACCAAGTACCATTCCGAGAATATTGAGGTAGAAGTGCAGTGGGTAGAAGCTCTTGAAGACGACAGCCTGGACGTAGATAAACTGAAGAACCCTCTCTACAACATAACCTTGGTTGAGCAAATGCAGCTAGTTCCATTGGTTGCCGTCGATTTGGACGTTGTGATGAAGAAGCTGGAAACTCGTAGAACCCATTCATCGGGGATTTGGTTGCTGCTAGCCTCGATCCGGAATATCTTGCAATGAAGTGGCCTCCCGTGATTCAAGCTGCAGCCCTACCTAGACGGGAGGCACTCTAATGCTAAATTCTGGAAATAAGTAGAATTGTTTTATCCTCCCAATTGTTGTCCACAAGATGTGGGACTGTCTGCGCCAGGAACTGCAACGATTTAAGCTAGAAGACGTACCAGCCCGAGAAATCTCACTCTATGCTGCGACACTGGAGGAAGACAAGTTGACGAAAGAGATAGATCCGGTGTCATTCTGGAGAAGGATGAGCCGAGACTATTCCCTGTTAAAGGACGTAGCACTGACGTTGAAAGAAGCTTCTCCTTCCACAAATATACTATTTACTATCTGCGGATAGATCCGGATTTACCGAAGCGAGCCTGAGCCCCTATCTTCGAGCGAGTGACATTTAACGGAGCAACTGAGGAGTTGGAATAAGAAACTTAAAATATTGCTGGTCGTGATAAAGATTTTGAATAAATGATAAGCTAATCCTGTTATGTTTCATTTTTAACACAGATAATATGTTTAAATACTGTAGACATTAAAGCGTAGGCATTAAATAAAGGCATTCTCAAAATTTATTATTCAAATTTTACATTTTTCTCGGATAAACAGAAAAACATAATAAAGAAAACGCTACCAAGTGCAGCAGGGGTTTACCACTAAACATTCATGTATTTAAATGCAAAATGCATAGTTTGCATAATTTTTGGATTTAAAACGTATAATTCCTAGATTTTTTTTTCACACAGTGGGTGGCCTTAGTTATTAGTAAATACACTCCTTGGACCTAAATGATTGCGTGTCATCTTAAATTCATTCTGTCACAACAATATCGAGTTCAGAATATAACGCAGATCTCAGCATTCCATGAATTGTTAAAATAAAACCTGCCGATGAGATCTAACAGTAATAATTGCTAGGTTTTTTCAAAGACCGGTGCATGTTGTGCCTTCTTCTTACCAAGTACTACTACATTCTAACATAGAAACAGATTCCTTGCATGAAAATGCAGATCTTTCAAATTCTCGTATATGAACGTAACGTGTGCATGAGTGCTTAAAATGTTAATGCTTTTTATAAAATAAAAAACATTATTTACATTTATGTTTTATATATAATAAATGTAAAATCCTTACATTAGATGTTTTATGTGCTTAAATGCAATTTATTTATTTGAAAATGAGGAAAAGTTATATCTTTGTGTACATTTTTATCGTAAGTTATGTTTTTTCACCAAAATTAAGGCACGCACATTTGGAACAGTGGAACGTTAGTAATTACATATATTCCGTGAGCTTCAGTTACAAACGTGTCACGTAGCGGAGAAGGGAGGTGTTGCATCTGAAGTGGAAGGGAGAACAACTTCGCCAGAGAGATAAGCAGGATGCACAATGAAGTCTGCCTTGTTTGCCGTAACTACAATATATTATGTCTCGTAACTACAATTAATCGGAATCCTTTCGCTCTTTTCTCCCCTGACAAACCAAGTCTAATCACGCTTTGCAACAGAAACTCAGTAGCCTTTAGACTTAAGTATTGTATATTGCGCGACATATACACTGCTGCCCACCCAAAATGCAACACCAAGAAGGAAGCATCCGATCAGCCTTAAATTCGCAGTATGCGTCGCCCGTGAGAGGACATGCAAACGATAATCATTGCAGGGCATATGCGAATCACGCGCACCCGGCACGCCACCGAGAAGCACTATAAGAAGGGTGCACAGAAACCTGGGTGTAAATAGTGGAAGTGTGTTGTGCTGCTGGACCTGTGCGTGGGAAGCTTCCTATTGCCTCATCTCAGAATACAACAGTCATTCCAGCCCGTTTCGGAGTTAGACAGAGGAAAAATGGTGGCTTATCGCGACAGCGGTTTATCGTACAGAGACTTCTGCGCCCGTGTGAGACGACATGCAGCCACAGTGAGCCGCGTATGAATTTTTTGGGTGCAGGAAGGACGGACGGACCGACGTGAGCGATTGCCGCAGCCGCGGCCCACCACCGAACCAAAGCACCGGCATGTTGTGCGGCAGGCATTGACGGCTGGTACCGCCACATCACGAACGTTAGCTCAGGAATTCCGATGTGTTGCGCAACATTCTGTGCAGCACGTACCGTTCGACGTCGTCTGCAGGAGCGGGGACTTGTCGCACGGCGCCCATTGCTCCGATTACACCAACCGCGAGTGCGGCGGCGGTGGGACGTTGAACGCCGCACCTGGACTACGGAATGGAACAACATTGGCTTCTCCGACAAATCCCGCTTCTCCCTGCAACACTACGATGATCGCATACGCGTGTGGCTGCACCGTGACGAGAGAATGTATGACGCCTGCATTATGCATCGCCATACCGGTCCGTCGCCTGGCGTTATTTCTGTGGACGGAATTGGATTTGACAACCGCACCCCTCTGGTACGCATCGCAGGTACACTAAACAGCCACTGCAACATCTCCGACGTTTTGGAGGCTGTAATCCTCCCATACCTGCAGGACCTGTAAAGCGGCCATGTTTCAACATTACAATGCTCGCCCTCACATGGCACGCATGGTGCAATAATTCTTCACGGCCCACCAGGTGTCATTGCCGCCGTGGCCCGCCTGTTCTCCCGATTTGTCGCCGATCGAACACGTCTGGTCGCTGATCGGCAACCGAGTGGCCCGGCAAGCACCACCCGCGGCTACGCTTGATGAAACGTGGTAACGTGTGGAAGCAGCCTGGACCGAACTACCCCAAACCTACATCCAAATCCTCTTTCGTTCGATGGCGCGGCGTGTAGCGGCCGTTATTCCTAGCCATGGGGGCCACACGAATTATTGATGTGTGCGTGTTCCGCAAGTCGCACGGGCCTGTAAGCTCAATCGTTTCATTTTTGTATATGTTGTTATATGTCCAGTCAATCTGGCTTTGGCCGCCCCGGTGGCGCAGTGGTCTAAGGCGTTGGCCTCTGATCATTCGTCCGTAAGGGGTCCGGGTTCGAATCCCGGTCAGGCATGGATGTTGTGTTTGTCTTACGGCACTGGCTCTCTCCCTTCCCTGGAACCAGTGACCCTAAATTAGGGACGGGCGACTGCTTATAGCCCATTTGAGTTGCTCACGGTGGTCGTTAAACCTCCAATCAAAAAAAAAAAAAAAAAAAAAAAAAAAAATCTGGCTTTGCTATCTTGTGTACTTCTTGGTGTTGCATTTTGGGTGGCCAGCAGAGTATATTTATTAGCTATGGATCGTTTTTATTGGTGCTCAAAATTCCAAACACTGCAAAGTATTACACTGCCGGACAATTGTAAGGACGGATGACAATAGCAACGCAAGCAACCATAAAATCGAAGGCAGGAAAATCTGGAAATTAGCATAAGTGAGAGATACAGTAAGACGTGTTGTGAGTATGCAAATTTTGGATTGCCGAACTTGTTCGTGACGTCATAGCGCTGATAAGAGATATAAAGGATTTGACGCGTATTAACCGTTGTTGTTCAAACGCAAAGTTGAAACTGAAAGAATCAGTTGACGAACTTACAATTTTCAGCATGTCTTCCCGACATCATCTAGATGATTTTACGCATGGCCGTATTATTGGCAAGATTGAAGAAGGGCGAAAAATAACAGATGTTGCCAGGGAGTTCGACGTCAGCCACAGTGTTGTTTCAAGGCTTTGGAAATCATTTTTAAACAAATGGAGAGTGTAGCAAACGTCACGCGGGAGGTCGTGTTCGCAGTACGACACCTGCAGAAGATCGGTACATAGTGCTATCAACAAAAAGACACCGGCGCAGCACAGCTAGTGAGGTAGCAAATCAGTTTATGGCTGCTACTGGCAAGCGGATCTCCCGAAAAACTGTCGCCAGACGTTTGCATGAAGGACGACTATACGCCCGCCGTCCTGTTGTGTGCATCCCATTGTCCAGACGTCACCGTGCCACCTGTTTGCAATGGTGCCATCAACATCGGAATTGGACTGATAACGACTGGTCTGCTGTCCTCTTCTCAGATGAGAGTAGATACAGTCTATCGTCTGATTGTCGACGACAACTGATCTGGCGTGGTAGTGGTACTGCTTATTGTCCAGCAAACATACAGGAAAGGGACCGATATCCGACATGTAGTGTCATGGTATGGGCTGGCATAATGATCAATGGCCGTACGTCCCTCTATGTGCTTCCAACTGGGACTATGACTGGCCAACGATACATTAATGATGTTCTGCTACCTCATGTTCGCTTGTTCCGTGGTGCTGTCGGTGATAGATTCATTTTCATGGACGACAACGCAACATGTCATCGAACAGTCGCTGTCCAGGAGTGTCTTGAGAGCGAGGATATTAAACGCCTCGTTTGGCCAGCACGTTCTCCAGATCTGAATCACATTGAAAATGTGTGGGATGCTTTGGAGAGGAGTGTTGCTGGTCGCCAATGCCCTCCAATAAACAAGGACACCCTCATCTGTGCACTGACAGAGGAATGGGATAAATTACCCCAACAGCTGCTTGATAATGTTGTGCAAAGCATGACACGACGTGTGGAATCTTGCATCGCCCTCCATAGTGGACATATCCCGTATTGACATCTTACGCCGGAACGCCTGCGGACGGTAATTGTCATTTTTTTCAGGTTTACGTATTCTGCACAAAATGGCCTGTTTGTCCCTTGAACACGTTTCAAAGCCTTCTGGATTTCAGAGCACAATAAATTGTCTTTCTTGTAATGTCCTGGCATTCTGACATTATTTTATTTCACTTGGCATCCAACCACACTTACCTTTTTATGCGCTATATAGCCGTTTATGATCCGTCCTTAGCAATTGTCCAGCAGTGTAGTTTTCGAGAAAATAAATACAAAAAAATTTATATTTCAGATATAGGGACAGAGTTAAAATTAGGATCATTCAAAGACAGTCTTAATAAAAGTTTCACTGTATTTGTTTCTCTTACTGAAATGATGGCACCTCATGCTGCCGATTTTAAAAGTAATTTTTTCTAGTTCGTTTAAAAAAAGAAAGCTTGCACCGATTTCTTCTATTTAGTATATCACATGGAAAATTGAACTCAAAGCACAAGTTCTTGTTACAACTTAGGGCAAAGGATTTGGCGCTCATTGGTCCATTGAGGCAGTTGCGCCAATTAATACATACTAAAGAAACAAGGGAAAATCTCCTATTCCTAATGTACGATACAGTCAAATATTAGAATCATGGACTAACGTGTAAGCATGGCAGAAATAATATAATATCTCGGACGTGCTATTTCTGATAAAACAGCAAATGTGGACGAAAGGGCATTACATTCAAATACGTGTAACAACGTATCCTAGGAGAGGGGAAATATGCCAGGGAAAAGACGAAGTATAGCTCAAACTTTCTTTTCAGAAAAAAAACTGATCAAGAAAGAAGTAATTAAAATACGCATATAATTAATGAGTAATTGATTTATCAATAGTAACAAAATCCATGAGCTTCTGAGCAGGTTGAGAACATCCAAGGAATAAAAATTATTTTCTTTTGTTAAGGTTCTTAATCATTTCAAAAATTTCACATCAGCTACAAGTTTCGTCCTCCTTGTACTTTTCTAGAAATTTAGTCAGTTGGTGTTGTATTTATTTCAGTACAGGATATCAAAGAGTTCTGCTAGCTTAAAATCACAGAACTTTTAGATTTTCTATTACTCTGGAAAAATTCATTACTCACTGAGTGAAAAAATGTAGTATTCAGTTTGAAAAGCTGGAAGGATATCTGCCATTGTAGAACGCAATTTAAAGAAAGTTCTTTTGTAGAGTACTACAATTGTAAGTGATTTACAATTGGTAAAATTTATCAAGATCAATGTTTTTTAGAATAACATATACAAGCAGAGTTAAAAAAAGTCATAGAAATCATTTCAGTCCCCACAAGATATGCTTATGATTTTTATGCATTTTTAAACGAACATACAAATATTTTATGGGTTATATAAAAAAAACGAGAATATGTTACAGGAAATGAAATGACTTATATCGTAAATTTGACAAAATAATTAAACTTTTACCAGCTACGTTAATCTGACTATATTTTTGGCACTTGCAAATACATTCCTCACATAATGTAGCATATTCTAATTTGCTTGCCGGTACCAGTAAATTATGCATAACATAAGATATGTAAAACTAGCCAATAAATTTGGCTCTTGTAATGAATTCTCTAACTTCAGTTCGGAAAGTTTGAAATACACCACGGAACCTAAAGTTAATGAAAATTACGAATGGACAAGCCTACCTATTTTCCCTCCAAAATTTCAGTGATCTGATGCGAATGGTACTAATAGAACAGCAAAAACGTAACTCCCAATATCTGGTTTAACATTCTCTAATGATCAGCGTACCAGTTCAAAACGCTTAGGACTACAATTTCCGCAAATCGTTTCTTTTGAATAGGTCAACCATCCGTCCTAGATAGGTTCTGGTTCAACGCCACGTGAGGCATAGAAATTCTGTCTGACTCACGGTAATTTCTGTCTTTTCTCGCTGGAATCAATTACTCTTAATTAAGGATGGGTGACTACATATAGTACATTGAGTTGCTCACAGTGGTCGTTAAGCTACGAACAAAACTAATAATATTAATTTCAGATGTTTTATCGCATACTCATGCACCCTGTCGAAAAGAGTTTTAAATCCTTTTATTCAGATGTATGTCATTCACGTTTCTAAACTTTATTCTAAAAATAAATAAATAAATAATCGTATTTTGTTTAATAAAGTAGATACCAATTACGAAAGAAACTAAATTACTGAATGCCATCTTTATTAGTAATCACATTAGGCATTTACAGAACTATATCACAAATGTTTCGAAAAGTAGTTTCCCTTTAAACGCTTTTCATATTCTCCCATGTACAGTGAAGGTAAAAGTCATTTTTACACCCTTTGTGCCACTCAGGTTTGGAAACATTGCAATAATGTAGTTTATAGAAAAGTTAAAAATTACCTTCAGATACCGATTTCAAGATTCAAAATACGTCATTGTTAAATGATTTAATTCTCCTAAAACGCCGTGTCCACAGATGAGTTTAGAATATATAAAATAATGACGATTTTCTATTGTACCCTGAAAGGTAAACATAAATATAAGCAGAACGTCTTTGAGTGAGCAACTCCTTCGAAATATAATTTTCACTCCAAATTCTGTTACAACCGCTTCAGATCATTAGCTGTTAATCTTACTTCTCTGGAAAAACCGATTCTAGAATAGGAAGTGACACAATAGATTGAATAAACTTTTCCCTGTAAAGTGCTGAAGAGGAAGTGTCTGTGTAGGAAGAGGTTTAAGCACCACGATTTGCGGGTAATTTATACCTGCGTGGCAAAGATTAACTATATGCAAAAATGCTATGCAAGAAAGATGGTGGTGATGGTGGATTGGAGGTTTAACGACCACCGTGAGCAACTCAATGGGCTATAAGCAGTCTCCCGTCCCTAATTTAGGGTCACTGGTTCCAGGGAAGGGAGAGAGCCAGTGCCGTAAGACAAAAACAACATCCATGCCTCACCGGGATTCGAACCCGGACCCCGTTCGCACGAATGATCAGAGGCCAGCGCTTTACACCACTGCGCCACCGGGGCGGCAACCTCAATCTTCTGCATCAGCTTGGAAATACTGTATTTTTCAGAATAAATTAAAAACATTCGCTGCAGAATTTGAATTTACATAATAAAGCACCCCATTTTAATGCTTTCAAAATTCTGCTGATATTGCTTTCAGGCTATATTTTGGCGATAGGAATAGAAATTACTTTTAAGGAACAGAAGTGTTCTGCATCTTAAATATGTATATTTCCCATAAACCATAAAAAAAGGTTATACCTGCGAATTATTAATATTGAGATATCCCTTGATATATATAGCAGGGAAAGTGTAGCCTTATATTTAGTGTTCACAAAAGAAATGTTTACATTTTATTACATAAGTAGCTGTACACCAGTGCGTTTGTAATTCCTATATTAAATGGGACATTTGAATACATAGTAGCATTAATCCTGTTTTATACTTTAAAATATTAGATAACAAGGAAATTCATTCACTAGGGTTTTTTTTTATAATTTGTTGCAATAATGATTACGAAGTAATTTTCATCCCTTTCACTTACTGTAAACAACTGCTTAACTCAACATTTTTGACATTTGAATCCTTTGATATATTTTTACTTTCGAATAATATTATGAAAAATTACTATTGTTCCTCGTAGAGGAATTTAATATCCTATAATTTCAGTAACTATGTACATTATTCCATTGTTTTCTTCTCTGCTTTCAGAAGAATCAATTTTACCCTTAAATCTTAAATCAAAATTAACCCTTGAAAGAAATGCGAAAACGTTTATCAGACAAAATTTACTTTCTTACCCTTACATTTGCATAGATCGTTTTTTTCCTTTCATTCACCTGAGGGATCCACTTGTAAGATAAGTACAACCGTCTCGAAATCCTACTTCCTTTACTCCGAAATTTTTTTAAAAATAAGTTTCACTCTTTAAGAGATTTATAAACAAAATTATTAATAAATAATTAATTTCGGCACTTTAAACATTTTGTTCGCATAAATACACAAGCGCTTTCGAAATCATCAGGATATTTCATCATCAGGTGTGGCACTTAAATGCTAAATCGGCACTTCACATAATAACTCCATATTGGCTGAGGAACTAGCGAGACACCACATGACGTAGATACTTAATGAGGTCTTGAGTTCAGATATGCTAAATCCTAGATGATATAGATCTAAACTAAAGACTTCTTTATGTATCCATCTAAACTAAAGACCTCATTTAAATATCATCTGACCTCAAGACCTCATTAAATATCTACGTCAAGCGTGTGTCTTGCTGGTTACCCATCCACCATGGAGTTATTACGTGAGGTGCCTCTTTTCCTTTTAAATATCACACCTGATGGTTTTTAAAAACACTTGTGTATTTATGCGAATAAAACTTTTAACCTGCCTAGACGGTATTTGAATACGACTATTTGGACCTATCCGGTGCATATCTTAACTTAAGGAGAACATTGCCTGGTAGCATTTTGATCTGTCATTGCTTTTGACTTGGGTAACACATGCTTCATGTGCTGCCCTTTACCAAGCATGTGTACCAGAAGGGATAATTAGAATTGTCAGAATAAGCGGGAACGCTTAAGAAGGTAGAATCCCTTAATGCCACAAACAGCTTAAAAGAGACTTGCTCTATTTGACCAACGCATAAGTCAATCAAGGGTGAGAGGAGAGTGGAGAATGACATAAATTCTCATACGTGGCTCTAATACCTGTCATGCAAAATAACTTATCCTAAACGATGGTTCACCATGTATGCCTCCATCCATCGTAAAGGAGTATGCCCTGATTTAATGTCAACAGGAAGTACATTATATGATGCGTTGTGACGCGGAACTGTAACTCAAACAACTCTTTGACTACTGAGCTGCTTCATTCCACACTTGATCATCTACAACGATTCTTTATATTCTTAAAAAAGCGTAATGGCTTTCATATTATATTCATAGATTTCCCTGAATGTCTTAAATGCAAATTTTTTTAGGTTTGCTTACGAGAACGGAGAGCATATACCTGGTAAGATAATATTCTGGATTTTGAAGACAAATCTCTGATTTTAATTCCTGCACTGCTTATTACCGAATTTGAAAGATTCAAATTGCTTATTGCATTTATTTGGGGGAGGGGGAATTAAATAATGGTTCCATTAATTTCCAAATTGAAGTTGGTAAATGGGAATTTCTAAACTTCAGAGATTTCCAAAAGAAATTCCCTGTGATATATGTAAATTAAAGAATCTTACATCTCTTTAAGGATAACATTATACATTCAGCAACATAATAATTTCAGAAGGATATTACAAAATGATTTCGTTATATAGCCTCATATTTTAAGCTACGTAAATATTGGAAACTCAGTTGCTTCCAGCTTGATACCTAAACAATTAAATTCATTAGTGTCAAACATTATTCTGTGTATTGCAAATTTACTGGTGAAGTAAAACAAAATCTTTTGGAGTTAAAAAACGTTTTTCATTCTTAATGCAGTTTCTTTTCATTACAGAGAAGAAAACAATAGGAAGTAGAATTTTTCAAGTGAGAACGTACTATTCATAAGAAAATTGTGACGTCGTTGTGTTAAGTAGGATGTGCAATGTCTTTTTACTTAGCAAATAAATTACACAGAAGATCTCTGATGAACACAACAAACAATATGCCAAAACTCTTATACACATGACAAAATAACAAATTGGTAACGAAGAATAGTACACCAGTTATGTAGAAAATACTAACACTATACTAGTGATCCGATTTATTGGTGCAGGAAATAGACACAGGCGTTTCCAAGTTTTCGCCCATCAGTTAGACGTACTTTTTGAAGGAAATTAGAGAGAAACTGCCTTTCTGTTAAACTTCCTTGAAAAAGCCATTTAATTTATGTGCAAAAGCTTGGAAACGCTCATATTTCTATTTCCTGCGCCAATAAATTGGATCACTAGTATGACAAAGGACCTTTCACTTCACTGACTTAAGAACAACATTTTTTAATTTGCCTGGATGGAAGCAGCGCTGGGTTAGTCCACTATGTGTAATCGTATATGTGCTGCATGCAATCAAGATATGAGCTAAAATATATCCTGAAGGAAAACACCGAAACACAATTCACAAGTTTTTCATGAAGGCCATCAAGTAAGGTGTAGTAAAATGAAACCAAATCAAATCAGCCCAATTTGAAATTTATGTAGTTAGGTAATTTGATTTTGGAGGTATTGGATATTTCCATTGAAATAAAATTACTGAGCTACAAAATGAGAATTACAATTGTTCCATTTTTCTGTTTACATGTTGAACAACCACAAAGGGCTAATTTCAAATCCTTAAGCAGTACCACTTCTATAATGTAAGATTGCTTGTTTCAGAAGGAGTGATGTGCCTGCCTCACCAAATAAACACCTCACCCATGTTTCCTCCACACACTAGCCAGGGATCACGAATGAAGGATTGTGAAAAGTGGGCGTTCAATATCACTTGGATAGTTGAATGTATTTCGCGTCGCAGGCTGCCAGTGTAATGAGATTGTCTGTCAGTAATATAATTTTAATGAATTTTATAAAGGGATGTACTGAGCGAATGGCTTTTTAAGTTGTATTGAGCAGTTTTTACATACATTATCAAAGAATACGGAATTTATGCTGTAGGTACAAACATATAGCAATTTAAATAAAATAAAACTTATATGAGAGACAGAAAATGAAAAATTGACTTCCAAAGAAATATCTAAAACCTTGATTCGCATGAATCTCAAGTTTGGACTCAAAAGTTTGTACTCACAAGTATGCTACATTTGTCGATAAGCAATTATTTTAGATAAAGAAAGATTCGAGTTTTCTCACAAACCATGACTTCAATATTTCGTGTGGCTTCAAAGTTTATGCTAATTTAGTTTTCTGGTATGAGCTGGTTTTAGGCTTTAGGGATGTTTTAGGAAGGAATAACTTTAAGAAACGGTAATGTTGACATCCGAACGAATTTTGAAAATTTCCGTTCCAGTGAATCTCAAGTTTCTGACTGCATTCCTCCTCTACTAAATCACGTCATCGGAACAGTGTGACATTTCTGCAGAGACACAATTGTTTTACTGAAAAAAGATCTGCTTTCCTTACCAAACATTACCTTAACATTTCAAGCGGCTGTAAATATTTACGTATTTTTGTTTTATTTCACTATCTGTTGCTGCTGTGTTTACGGAACTCTCTAACACAGAACGGAAATTAAAAAGGAAACCAGTTTAAAGGAGTTCACATTTTTTGTCGATTTGTATCGAAATGTAATGCATTTACAAAATGATGGCTCCCCTCATTAATATGGCTGAAATGCTTGCTCATTTTTCGTATAAGTGAAAGTAAGAGGCAAAGAATTAGCATTTAAAAGTTGATTTGTATACCTTTCGATTTTCATTTTGCTATTATTATTTCATTTTGTCTAAAACGATGTAAACGACAGCATTTCAAAATTTTTAAATTAAGTAAAATGCATACTACAGATTTTCCTTTAAGGTATGACAACATTTTGCCAACATTCTTCCGGGCACATGACTAGACGGACCACCACAGGAGGTCCTTTTGATAAACACTGGTCTGATACGTTATTAGCAGCTGGCCAACTGCTGCACAGGATCTGAAGATTTCCCACGTTGTAAAAGGAATAGAAAGGAAAATTTTAAACCACCTCTTTCGTTTACTGCAATATTACCTGAGTGATACGCATTTCACTTCTGTGAAGGAGGTCCATACAAGTATTGATGACTTTATAAACTTGAAAAAGCACTCCCTTTTCCGCAGTGGCATTCGGCAGCTTCCTGACCGATGGCTCAAATGTATCCAACACGACGGCGATTAGTTCCCTGATTAGGTTCGTATACGATTTGCTATAATTTGCTGTCAACGTGTCGTGCCTGTGGTCAAGAATTAAGTTACACACCTAAAAGCAATGCAGAGAAGCCTACAGACACTTGACTATCTCGCGAATAAGTATTTGCACTCAAGCGGAGGAATATTTTGATTTGTAATTGCTATGAAACCGAATAGTGTGTCACCTCACTTATTTTGCTGTTAGTTTTTTTCTATAGAAAGAACAAAATACGAAGTAATATATTTCGCTCTTCAGATTTGAGATCATCTTCCAGTTATTTCAAATAAAGTATTTTTTTTGTAATTCTGACATATGCGTAATTGACAGCTACGCGCATCAACAAATGGTGGCCTGTATTCACATAGACCACCACTTTAACTAAATAATTGGAGAGAGGCTAAAGAAACCTTTAACTACAGAATATTAGTTCTAAATTCTTGCGAATTTTCAAAGTTTCGCAAATTGTTCTCTTGGAATTCAAAGATTCTATCACACATTTGATAGGTAGTGAACCTCGAAACGATGCTCAAAAATCAGACAGGGACTAATACGAAATCTCTAGTAATGAGTTACCATCTGTACATATTTCTTCAGCTGCTTCCGGGTGCACGTTGCCATAAAGTACAGGGTGCACTTGCGGTCAATACTGTGTGTACAAAATAAGTTCAAAGAACAGAACACATTTTCTTTCATTACTTTTGACAAATTGTAAACAAGCGCGTGAGGAATATTATATTAAGGAATATAACCGTTAAATTTCCATACAAAAATCCAAGTGCAGAAAAAGAACAGCGGTGATCAGGGCAATGTGTCACAGCTCACAGTTCATCGCAGCCTTCTGCGCAAGGGCCTGTGTAGCAGAAGACTCAGCCTAGTCGCCAGACCCACTGCACGTCATTGCCAGAAACGAACGAAATGGGACCAAAATAATTGAGCTATGACCGTGGATGATTGAAAGAAAGTGGCCTGTTCTGACGAATCAAGGATTCTGGTGCATTACGTAGGTGCCGAGCGGGATGATTTGTTGGGCGAAACAGGCTGATGTTTTCTTGTGACACTTTAGGACCCATTATCCCAATAACACAGTCTCTGACAGCTATTGTGTATCTGAACATCGTTGCGGACCAAGTTCACCAATTCATGACAATTGTGTTCCCTGCTGGGGATGGTAATTACCAACAGGATAATGCGCCATTCCACACCAGAAGAATCCCCAAGGAGTGGTTTGAGAAGCATGCCGGGGAATTTTTGTCAATGCCCTGGCCTCAAAATTCATCTCACATGAACCTAATCAAATGTTTGTGGTTCGACCTGGAATAGCGGGTTCGCGATAAATTACCCCTACCTCAATGTACGGGAACTGTAGGACCTTATGTTGACATTATTGTACCAGATACCACAAGATACCCATCGCCATCGCCATCTCATCGAATTGATGCCTCGCTAAGTTGCCGCTGTTCCTCAGACTGAGGGGGTTCCACATCTTATTACGTAGGTGGTCATAATGTAGCGGCTCATCGGTGTATATATATGTTAACCTCAATTTTTTTTTTTTAAAAAAGGGAAAGTCTCACTAATAAAGAAGTAGATCTAAAATGATACATTCAAAAAATTAAACTGTAAGAAATGTGCTTTCACTTTCCCAAATGAGTTATTTGCATTTTTAAACACATGCAGTCATGCAGACTCATGTGAATAAATTTGATAGTCCTGTGTTTCTCTTCGTTGGTATTTTGTGCGAAAATTATTCTAAAAACCGAAGGAGAAAACAGTATTAAAAATACTCGTATAAACGAAGAAATAAACACCACAAGATTTCTCTGTATGATGTAGATTTTGTAACTTTTTTTAAAACGGAGTATCGTGTTTTGGCTGAAATGTATTCTGTCCTATGTGATGAATGGATTTCCGATTAAACTGGGCCCATATATTATACGGTGGAAGAAACACTCTTCTGAAATTTATTCTTTGAAATTTTCAAGTTTTCTGATGTTATTGATATTACGCTAAGAACAGTAAATACAGTCAATTCAGAGATGTCTGATTGCTGTGTTAATTATCATGAGTTCATATATTGTATCCAAACAGTACTAAACAAAAAACCGCTTTTAGCTTATTTCTTTGAAAAGTAATGTATATATATTATGTGATTCACCATAATTGTTTTCCAAACGGTGCCCAATATTTACTATTAAAGTGGTGTCTAAAACACCGCAAAATTTGTGAACTTTAACACAGCGATTTCTTAGAGTATTAGCTGTCCTGACATCAAATTTTGATTAATTTGCGGGAGTATTTTTAAATTGATGTTACAATTAAATATTACTAAATAATAATTAAAGCAACATATTAAAGATGAAGCAAGTATGCGATGTTTTTCTCGCTCAAAACAATTCCGTTGTAGTCTAGAGAGGCCAACGCTCTCCTTATTTGGCTTTGAAGGATTTTACGTATCACGTATATAACAATTCTGATTATGTTACGGATTTCATTCTGCATGACACCAACAGCTGCATTAAATAGTATGAAAATATAAATTTAAAATTCCTGTATAAAGAATATTGCGTTTAAGCGTTCAACAACTTCAGGGTTTGAAATGGGATACCTGCGCGTGAATTCGCTATTATTTTGTAATGTTTTTTCGGTAGATTTAAATGCAACAGTTAACATGATGAAGTATTACAGAGTTCGATTTTTTCAAAAGGGTGTTACCCTATCATTAGAGTGGTGAGTTTTAAATGTCGACGTGAAACTTTTCGGCCGCGGGACAAACTTACCAGGATGTAAGCCTTTAATTAGAATATTGCTGTTTCGACGAAACTGCAATCTGGATGAAGAACAACAGTAATTTTCTGTTTGATTCAGTTATCAGTAATATAGTGTATATGAAGCGGTAAGTACCACTAACAATAATAAGAACTGAAACATAACTAACTGTCCAGTGCACGTGTATCGCTCATCGCGAATAAAAACGCAGTTTAGGAGAAAGCAAAATAAAATATAAAATATGTGCACCTTCTTTGATCTTTCTTATATGTGCACCATCTCTATCTTCCGCATCTTATGGTTATAAGATGCGCACACTAAATGAAACAGCTGTGAATCCTTCATGTGGTTTCATATTAACTTCAGAGCTCAGTGTTACCAGTGTTCGCCAGCCGCGGATACAGCAGTAAATGCATAAGAATAACATATCATATACATTTACTGTATCATCATCATCGTCGTCATCATCATCCTCATCATCATCATTAACAACCATTATCTATCCACTGCTGGACGAAGTTCTCCCCAAGTTTCTTCCACAACGGTCTGTCTTGTGCCAGTCTCCTCCATGTCACTCCGGCATACTTTCGAATTGCATCCACCCATCTCCCGTGTGGCCTTCTTCTGTGTCTTTCCCCGTCCCTTGGAATCCAATCTAAACTTTCGGCTGTCCGTCGACGGTCTGTCCTTCTGGCAGGATGTCCATCACATTGCAATTTTATGGATTTAACTCTGATTATGATGCCTTCCACTCTTGTCATTTTTTGGATCCACGAGTTAATTTTCTGAACTCTCCTGGTTGTACCAAGCATGCACCTCTCCATGCTTTTTTGAGTTGTCTGCAGCCTTTGTGTGTTTCTTTCAGTTAAGGTCCACGTCTCTGCACCATACGTAAGCACTGGAAGGATGCATTGATCAAACACTTTTCTTTTAAGTCATAATGGCATATTGATCTTGAAAAATATGCTGTTTCTTCCAAAAGCTCTTCAGGCAAGTTTTATACGCCGAATAATTTCTTCATCAATGTGACCTTCCCTTGATATCTGCTGTCCAAGATAAACTTACGTATCTGTTATCTCCAGCTTTTCTCCATCAATCGATAAATCTTCATTTCTTGTAAAAGCATTGTACATCAGTTTTCACTTTTGGCTTCTTAAAGTTCATTTTTAATCCCACTTCTTTACTCTTGTCAGCAAGTTCCTGGATCATACTCTTCAGCTTTGATGGATAGTTGCAAACATGATCCCGTCATCAGCAAAACGAAGGTGAGTTAGATAGTCTCCATTAACTTTTATCCCTTTGTTTTCCAAGTTCAGTGATTGAAATACATTTTCCAATGCGGCATTAAAGAGCTTGGGAGATATTTATCAATTAAGTTGTAACCGCTGGCTGACGAACACTGGAACTGGACGGTTGGCGCTTGATTAGGTCTTGTAATACGTTTTTATCACTTAACATTATATCTTTTCTTGGCATCGAGTAAGGAGGTCCCAAAAATAAAGAAAAACATAAAACACTATTTGTTGCTCTTCTTATTAATCAATTAAGTTAACACATACGCCATGCACTTGTAGTGATCAAAAGCGCACCGTCAACATTTACAGGAAGCATATCAGTTAACATGTCGAGGAAGCAGAATAGTTAATGTATTAGTTATTTGGCAATTCGGTACTGACTGGTGTAAGCAATGATCTCTACTCGACTAACTACGCGTGTGCCATCTATAGCGTCTAAGGCGATAAAGCAGCATTATGGTGCAAATAAGCGAACAACATTTAGATTATATTCTTGATTTTTGTTTCTGTTCTTCAAGATTTAAGGAAAAAGTAAGTCGCTACACTACTTACTTCAAGGTATGTTATACACTGAGTGGCCACTTTATTATCAAGGTATGTTATACACTGAGTGGCCATATGTTATACACTGAGTGGCCACTTTACTGAGTGGCCTCAGTACTCCGTTGGGCCACCTTTTGCCTTTAATACTGCGTCGATTCTTCGTGGCATGGACTCCACGAGATGTTGATAGGTAGTTTGTGGAATCTGAGACTATGCTTGATGAATAGCACTTTCCAGGAGTGTGAAATTTCAGGGTTGTGGATCCAGCTGTCTGATGTCTCGTTCAACTTCATCCCACAAATTCTCAATGGGGTTGAGATCTGGAGATTGCGGGGGCCACCTGAGCAAAGTAAACTCACCGCCATGTTCTTGAAACCAATCCTGTACAATACGAGCACTATGGCAGGACGCATTATGTTGTTGAATGTAGCCATCGCCATTGGGATAAACCATCCGCGTGACAGGATGCACTTGGTCCGCAACGATGTTTAGATATGATGTGCCAGTCAGACGTTGATCAACACGAACTGAAGGGCCGAAAGCATGCCAGGAAAACATTCCCGAAACCATAACGTTGCCTCCACCTGCTTGAAGGGTTGTTGCAATGCATTTTGGGTCTATGCTTTTGTGCTGTTTCCGCCAAATTCTAAATCTGCCATCGGCATGGTGCAACTAAAAACGTGATTCATCGGACCACATAATTATTTGCAATTATCGACATTCCAATCCTTGGGCTCCTGTGTGAAGTGGAGATGTTTTCTCTTGTTAACTGCAGACAGCAAAGGTGTTCGAACAGGCTTTCGGCTGCCATATCCCATCCGATTCAGTGTACGGCGAACATTGCGTACAGAGAACATTTGAGGGAATCCTTGATTAAGATGGTCTGTAATATGCTGCACTCTTGTCCTTCTGTTGTCTGTTACCAGTCTGGACACTCTATGTTCCGCCCGAGCAGTCACTAGTCGATGACGACTACAGGTTGCACGTATAGACCCAGTTTTTTTGGCTGATAGTCCAGTCTTTAAAAACTTTAACAACAGCTGCTCTGGAACATTTCAAGAATGCGGCGGTTTCGGTGATACTCGCTCCATGGCTCCAAGCTGCTACAATAATCCCACGTTGAAAGTTCGTCAAATCGTATTTTTTTACCCATTTCGTCACCCAAAAATCACTTCTACTACTGTCGCAAGCAGTACGCTTTCCCTTTTTATACTAGCCTCGCCCTCTGGAGGCAACAGCGTGAAGCCATAACTCATTTGCTTAAAACTGTCAGGTGGTCATAATAAAGTGGCCACTCCATGTATTTCAATATTTTTTATAGACAAAACATCGCCTTTTACTTTATTATTGAAAAACTAATTTATGAAAATTGAATGTTAATTCTATTCTTTGTGTGCGCGGGTGGCCTAGTGGTCATCGCTCATGACTATCATGAAGATAACCTCAGGTTCGATCAACCAAATACCCGCCGTATATCGGTAGGGCACGTTAAGCCGTCGGACACCGGTACTGGACTCCCGATAATAAATAAGGGCGTCTTCCACTTTCTGCCTCGCTTCCATGTCCCTTTCGTAACGGGCACTCTAACCCAAATCGCCTAGCTTCCTTTTTCAAAGAGTTGTTTAAGACGTAAGGTGAGACCCTCCCTTCCAAAAATCCTCTACATATGATCTGAAAACTACATTCTATATTCAATCTGATGTTTATGAACAAAGTTTCTCAAAAGTGAGAGAAGAATGGGTGATGCTTGAAGCTATCTCCAAGAACAGAAAAAGAATTTCCCTAGCCAGAAAAAAGGAAGGAGTAGCCTTCTTTGTTAAGGACCCTGCAATTTCAGACATTCCCTATTAAGTTTGCCGATTGCACAATCCCATTTATAGTAGAACTGTTTGGTATTATGTAATAAAGATGACTAGAAAGTTATCACAAATGCAATTTTTTTTCGCTGTTTTTTATTTTGTTGCTATGCATGTATTGTCATTCTACATTTTGAAAGCAATCTGTAATTTGTAAACATCAGAGGAAAATTACAGAAATATATGCTACAGAATGTTATTAATTTTTAGAATGAGATGTACAGCTTCAGGGAATACGTATTGCCTTAAGCGGAACTCTATGTAACCTCAAAGGTCGTTGTAGAAACAGATATACTGTTTTAAAAGTTTGAATACTAGTAATTAGCAACACAGATTCCACAGCATCCAGTAATATCGTGAAAACATGAAATAAATTATGTATTTGGATTTCAAAAAATCCTTGTATATATCTGATAAATATTTAATCTCTACATACCCCAACTGCCACTAGTTGGTGGTTGTAAAGATTGCGGATGAGCAAACGTTTGAGGTTTTCTATTGTGAAAGTTTACTCTTAAATTCTTAAAATGCCACCCCAACCAAGTGGACTGGAGAGCTATTTTTGAGCGTCTACGAATTTTATGATGTTACATCTTTTGAAATTATCAATTTTATTTTGTTGAAGTTTTGCTATTAAATCCTCGAAGTTTTGCAGTGGCCAAGAACTGGAGGTGTCAAGAAAGTACTCTGTCCAGGTTTCGTTTGTCATCGGAGAGGTTTTCGAATACTTACCAGTGATTTTCGATTGACATTTAATTAAAGCCTATTTTTGGATTTGGTGCATTTTCTGTCTAGAAGTAATGGTTGGCCTTCCACGGATCTTAAGCACTTTTAGTGAAGTGCCGGAAAACATTTTTTCACTGCAGTTACAGGTTTTGTCAGTGCCTTTGTGTTTTGGGGACGTATAGTGTTTGTGTGATTATGACTTCTTCTGGATTCCGGAGAATACAATGTGTACATAACAAATGTGTTTCAACAAAAAATTGTGGTTTCGTCGTAAATATATAACAAAATGCCCGGTAATTTTGCATTGAGATTAAAAAAATCATCAGTGTTTGTGAGTGTCAGCACATTTTCAGTGAGTTGGAAAATCCAATGTCAATTTGAAGTGCATTCTGTTGTGTTTGACCCACAATAATGTTACAATTTTAGTGTGTTCTTCGCCTTCATGCAAATTTAAGTGCAAATAGTGCGGCTCATCAAAGTAACATAGTGATTTCTTAATGAGTATTTTCCGTCTTGTGGTTGTGAATTCCCTCTAAGGAATATCGTGAGTGATTTTATTTATCTTATTTAAGATGGCATTGTATAATACTCGTACGTTAGTTGGAGAATATTAAGGCCATCCATTGCCTAACTTAGCTGAACTAGTATGCAAGGAACATAATTTCTTATGCCAGAGTTTTTGTCCTAATTGCATTGAAAGCTTTCAAATATTGTCTTCAAATAAGGTGATATTCTCTTTTTCTCCAGAACATGCAGAAGCGGCAGATAAAGCCCGTAGCAAAAAATTGGATTTGGGAAAGTTAAAAATTTATTACTCCCGTTTTATGACAAAGAAGAAAATGTGTCGATCCCTGCTTTCTCTGGAACTGGATGAGAAAGAAGTTAATTAATTTTTCAAAGAATATGATAAAGTAATTTCATATGAGAAGTTAGGAAAAAAGACGAATCATTCTTTAGTGGTACTTTTACATGTCGCAGAATATTTGTCTTATAAATACATAAGGAAATTTGGAATATTATTTTTAGCAATGGATATTAAAGCATTGTGACGCATCTTGGAGTAAAATTTAAGTGTGTTTCCCGTGAGGAAATAATGATATACAGCATCAAGATGCACGAAAGAGGAAAAAGAATTACCGTCTTTTGAAAAGAATCAGAATAAAAAAATGTGTGAGGTGCCAAAAGAACAGATTAATTCTATTATTTTATTGGAAAGACAAGTTCTTGAATTAAGTGCAGATAATGAATGTAAGGCAGGCCCATCAAATTTAGTTGACGCGGTTGAAGATAATTCAAAAACATTTGATGCGGTGGAACAAAATTCATATACTGAAACTCATTCAACTAATAGTAACTCAGATAGCGAGTTGAAGAAAATGAACTTAATGTAATTACAGAGCCTGAAAAAACTCTAAAATCAGATCATTAAGTAAGAGAAAATTCACAGGTTAAATTTTGATGCTTGAATTTAACCAAACACTGCTTAAATTCATGCATTGAAATATCGTTTTGAAGAACTACATAAGTATGAAAAGAGATATAAAAGTGAGGATATCTCCCTTGTGTTGGGGAAGATTATTTTTACCCCTTCCGCCTTTAAGGCTTTTTAACCCACTTTGGAGCGTTGTCTATTTTCAGAAATCAAGAGCAGGGAGGCTGCCTATTTTCATAGTGGCGACAGAATGACAGTGTTTTTGTTGGTATGTCCTTTTTTGTGAAGCATGTTTGAGCGTGAATGAGAGAGTGTATGTACTGGGCATTTATCAGAGATTTGACCTTCAAGGCAGTTCAATTGTTGAATGTTTGAGAGGATTTTACCGTAGTTTCAGTGTATCAATCTCTCTGACCCCCACGCCTTCGGGGAGAGGGATAAAGAAACTTCAGCGATACCCAGCAAGTCACATTTCTATAATGTGTTCCATGCGGTGCTTTGATTTTGAAGACAAGACCACTTTTGTGAAATGATAACCGTGCTAAAATAACCATGGAGGGCTCCTCCATGGTTATTTTAGTGTGTTTTTTTCTTGTTTGACAGCAGGAAAATTTCAAAACAAGAATAACGAAGATGCGCGATACTCGACAACGACGCAAACGTACGTATTATTTTGATACCTCTTTGAGTTGTTGTGCTTCTGCATACATGAATTTTTTTTTAATGTTTTATTCCGAACAAATCTCACAGAATCACTGAATAAATTTCTTAGTGAAGGCAAGAACTTTAACACTTTTGTGTTCTGATACATGTTTTTGGAGTTGCTATCCTTTCCAAAAATGGAAGTGTCTCGAAGTTTTAGACTCGCAATAATACACGTTTTTTTTTAAAAACAATGATTTTCAATTTGATAAACGTCTCACTCAACCATTTGAGGATCAATTATCACGATGATAAGATACCTTTCGACAAAAATTACTTACACTTCATGCAAGCGCCAAAAAATTCCGTTAATGAAGTAATGAAGAACATTTCTTCGAGTCCGGATAATTTTCATTTATAGAGTGTTAAAACTGTAAATAATAAGCATTATTTTTTCAATAACGAAATTGGTTGAGGATGCGAAATTTGTAATTGCGACAATTTTCAACAAATTCCCAGAATGTTTACTTTTAATGTTACTACAGGAATGTGGTAGAAAAAATCACCCCATCTGAATTCATAACTCCGGGAAAAGCATTTGTTCTAAATGTTTTTCCTCGTAAATTGATTTGTATGTACTACGAAGATGCATTTAGTAAACGGAACCATTTTCAACTTCGACAAATAGAACTAAGAAAAGTCAGAACTACGTAACTATGAAAAAATGAATCCTGTGTAGCCACTGTGAACGGAAATCTTTGCTGCCACAGCTTGCACTGAAAGGGGATAACATTTGATGACGTGCATTATGCTATTTCGACAATAACACAATATTCTTCTAAGTACTTCTAATTTCTAATGAAAACGTTCAAGCGGTAAAGCCGTTCGAACCAAATGAATTATTGTTAATTCTTGTGGTGTTACCTAACTGTGAATGCGTTTTCCTTATACTGAATATGGAAACTAAGGCACCAAACACTGGTTAAATTCAAGTATCGAAATGTCGTTCTGTAATTCATTACTTTTCGTGTTTCACTGTCCAAACAAATATGTTCCGAAAAACGTATTCTCATTGAACTTGCTTTAGAGGAATACCGAATCATAAATTCGGAATATGGATTTTGGACCCCATGCACAGTCTAAGTCTTGCTTGTTGGTAAATAAGAATGAGTTGACATTTTTATCATTTCAAACAGATCATCCTCCTGCGCACTTGCAGCAAGCTAACATGAAAAAAGTTAAATGAAATAAGTGCATGCTGCAAACAACTGATTCAAAAACATATTCAGTAATGGATGGCCAGGAAAGAAAAAAATTAAACGGATATTTAAGTAAGCTGGAAAGAATTATCACGATTATACGATATCTTTTGGCAAAAATGACTTACACATTGACATTGCTGAATGATGCACTTTTATCTGTGCACAGGATTTGCAATTCTAAGGGAGAGAATACCCTGCAATTTCCAAAAAAGAAACGAGTGAAAGAACAAAAAATAATCGACTTCACGGTGGAACTTCAACGTTACCAAAATAAATATAAAACTTTAAGGAAACCTCTTCTAAAGAGGAATTGCTTCCAAACATGCTCAGGGGACGTATTTTTAAGTTTATTATGGGAGGAACATTCCCTCTAATACCAAAAATCGTATGTCTTATATTTCAGAAGAATGCAAAAATTTCCAACTTCATGAGAAAGGTTTTCTTTCATCAGCAGAGTTTACAAAAAAAATTCCCGCAGATTTTGAGTGTAAAAGAATAAAATAAGTGAATAATGTATTCATGCAACAAAATTGAAGAAGTATTGGATCATTGAGTTTCCGGTTACGCTATTGCCCGCATTTCTGTTTTATGAAAAATGAAGATATTTTTTCCCAAAATGTAGACACATTAATCAGGCTTAATCAAAAATTTTACTATAATTAGAAATTTATAAAGTACATATTTTATATTTTTCACTTGCTGCTGAAGTTCCAAAATTTTAACGACTCAGTTCAGAAACTTTATTATTCAGCATAAAATAAATGTATTAAGTCAGGAGTAACCGATTTCTTTAAAACTTAGTCATTGCTTCTGAATACTTGAAGGGTATGACTTAATAATGCTAATTTACTATTCCATATGCAAGTTACACTGAATGGACAAAACATTAGAAATACCTACGAAATTACTGAAATACCTACATAATTACAGAAATACTTACTTAATAGCGTGTTGATTCTTTTCCAGTTCGTGTAACAGGCTGTACACGCCGAGGTATCTATTCCACAAGATGCAGAGAATTCATCGAGAAAAGCGCGTGATTTATAGGTGTTTTACCGGTGGTTCAGTAAAAGAAATTTTCTATTGTTAACCATGGGAGATCGGTGGATGAAATTGTTAACACAATAAGAAAATTTTAATACAAAGACACCATACATAAAATTCTTCAACAGTTCCTAAATGACTATCGACTGAATGTGTCAAAAGGAATAGCTGTTACATGTGCATGCATTTGGTAAAAGAAGATAATCAGTGTAGCATTGTACTCGTCTAAACTGGTTCTGGCGATGATCACAGGGCACAGCACAACCAGGAACGTTTCCACCCTCAGATCAGGCTGAGATCGATACGAGTTCTAGAGAAACAGGTAAAACAACCATGAACCAGATGATTTTACGGCCACTCTTATATTATAGTTTTTTAAAGAAGTTCACCTTTATTGGAAATGATAGCAAGTTTAAAGGTAAGTGATTGCTTAAATGAAACAGATGAATTTGGCAATTTTGTTATATCTACAACTGATAAAAAGGATTAGATTAGAGTCTGAACATTATCAAGAAGTTATATCAGCCTTTGAATCAGTATCTCAAAATATGCTAGAGTACAAAAATACCATTCAAATATTTTGCCTTAGTTTTGTTTAATCAACATGACTAGTCCATCAGGACAGAATACCAGATGTGTAGTAACAATAATACATTTTTTTTTTTACAATGATTTTCAATTTCATAAATTTCTCACTCAACCATTTAAGGAACAACAAAAGGCGACACTATTAACTTTATCAAAAACCTTTGGTAAGTTGCATATAAATGAATACCGATAAAAAAATATATACAGAATTTATTCAAACACATATAATTTGCTGACTTCAAATTTTCAAGAACCTTCAATCCATGATCTCAAAAAATTCCGGATTTTATGAGTGTACACTTATTAGGCATCATTACCACATTTTTAGTGAAACAAGATTATAAGACCAAGCTAGTGTTGATAAGTAAATATATATATACATATGTATATTTTTCTGTTGGGTAAAAGTTTCAAACATATGTATTTCCCCTAGAAACTACCTCAGCTTGTAACTACCAAAAACAAAAATGAAAACTAATGTTTCTTGACCATTTCTGACTTCTAATAAACAGAAAAAAACCAAAGAAAGTTGGTTGGAAAAAAAAATCCTTCTCAGCTGAACACTACTCCTCCTATGAGCAAAAAAAAAAACCTTTCTAGGAACCTTTTACGCTTAACTGTCAATTTCAAAAGGCACGGGGATTCAAAACACGAGATAAGCTACACTAATACATATTGACACTATACTATCATTTCCTATTTCTTGACTAAATATGTACACACTTTAACATTTATTTACATATATACGCATCTTCGTTCAGCAACTAGACATTTGGCACTGATACAGTTCTTCATATGAGAAAGGCTGCGGACTGCAGCGAGTTTTACAAAAAATAAATCACTGGGGGCCACCCGACGGGTTAGAGCATTTCCGTGGAGACCAAACTACTGATGAAACTGCATGTAAATGATGGAGCATGCGAAGATAATAGAACTGCATTAATAAACACTGATACTGAGCTCTGTTATTCAGAATTACTGTTCTTCATATGCGAAAGGTAACGGACTGCAACGAGTTCTATAAAAAACAATTTCTTGCGGCCAGGCCACGGGGTAAGAGCATTTCCGTGGTGCTCATGGTCATCCATGCTGAGTAACTTCAAAATTTGTCCGAGGAGTAAAAAGCTACGTACCGCCGGTAGGGTGAGGGTCGACCGGGGCTTATTGATGCTGATGTGACCGAACGCTATCCCGTATGGTCCGAGTGAACAAATGAGATCCCATGGCGTAACTCACTGGTAATGTGAATGCTGGTGACGGTAGTAATGTGTCTCAACACACAGTACAGGTTGCTCATATGTCTTGTTACCCCCCCCCCCTATAATAAGAAATGTAAGTGAGCTATATATCTGTTGTATGATGTATATTTTGAGACATGGTCTGTATTGTGTTTAATTACAGATTAGGTAACGGAACCTTGTGTGATACCAGCGAATACACCCTGGAATAGCGGATTATTGTCAGTGTCTGGGTACACGAACGTCCACATACAGCGAAGGCAAAGCGTGACGTGCGTGCCGATTTCCAACAGCGATTCGACAAAGAGGCCCCTCCAAAACGGACTCTTCTGCGGTGGAAACATAAACTCTTTGAAGCAGGCAGCATCAATGATAAACCACGAACGGGAAGACCATCAACCAGAGTGCAACAGTGTCAAGCGGTCGAGGAATCAGTTATCAGGTCATCAACGAAGTCGCTCCGCATACGATCAGCGGAGCTTGAAATACCACGATCGACACTGCATAAGCACATGAAGAATGGCCTGAATTTGCACGCATATCGCCCTATGTTCGTTTAGGAGTTAGCAGACATCGATTTGAACCGCAGACGATATGCATGAGCAATGATGCTTCAGACATTTGTCACAATCCCAAAACGTGGAAAGGTAATTTTTAGTGATGCATGTGCGATATACCGCAGCTGTCCATCACGTAACGTTGTGTTTTGGTCCAAAGAAAACCCACATTATGTCAAAGAATTGGAAAATCATTCTCCGCATGTCATAATATGGGCTGAAATGAATAGTCGACGTCTGCTTGGACCGCATTTCTTTGATGGTCCAGTGAATCAGACAACTTATCTGGACATGCTGCAAACCTGGTTTGTGCCACAACTTGGAAATCTTGGCATTCTGAATGACGTATGGTTTTAACAGGATGGGGCACCCGCCCATTACGCAATCGCGGTTCGGGAATACCTTGGTGAGGTCTTTCGGGATCGTTGGATCTGCTGAGGTTCGGCAGTGCTGCCCGCTCCACTTGAATGGCCACCTCGAAGCCCAGGTCTCTCAACGTGTGATAATAGCCTTTGGGGTTTCATAAAGGAGGTTTTTTCACAGCAGCGCTAACAAGCCACTGATGAACTTAAACAAGCAGCGTGACATGCTTTCTGTCGTATCACACCGCAACTGCTTCGTAAAATGTCCCACAGAACAAGGCGTTTAATTATTCTCTGTCACGAGAATGACGGAGCCCAAACGGATCCATTAGACGTTTAAGGATGCCTCAATATGTAACTCAACATATACATCATACAACATACAACAGATGCATAGCTCACTTAGAGTTCTTATTACAGGGGGAAGGGGGCAACAAGACATTGTGGACACCCTGTAGATCGAATCACGGTAAAAACGTACACCGCGCGATACGTGTGCCCATGCTAACATCTGTTCCAGCAGAAAGTTCATGTAATGGACGCGTGAACATCAAAACAGTAAATTTGGCGATAGGAAAAATATCGTCCGTCCTATTAAACACATTTATTTTTGCACCATGACGACCGCCAGGTAAACGTGTGTCGTTTGCTTTTGGAAGTGTTGGTACCATAATGCATCGTACTACGAAAACAGGCCGTTTTCAGGAAGTGTAATAATTTGGACAATGCTTGGCTGAGCAGCTCTGAGTACACGAAATTATGAAGTCTAACACCTACCCGAACATAATGTCAGACAGCGTACCTCCTTTTATGGAAACGGTATATCCCTTCTAGTAATGACTTCTTTTAGCGCGATAACGCACCTTGCAGCACTTCCGGGGGTTTTCGAGAATGTGTCGTTGTGCATGATTAATACGTTATTTCATTCCTCATCATGTTGGTATTTGCAATTAAATATTTCGGTGGCCTCCATATTCCAGAGAAATCAATCCAATCGAGCATCCGTCGTTTGTGTTGGAACAGCAGATGTGATCTGATGGGTCTCAACTATGTAACTCAAAAGTCTTAAAAGATCTGATGGTAACGTTTTGTAATGAGAAACCATGAGACCGCCGTAGAAATAATGTAGCGTTTATTTTTTGCCGGATAAGAACTATTTCGACAACATGTAGGAGACCAACATCATATTAGGCAGGTTGTCATTGTATTTCATCTCTTCGTTGTATATTTTGATTTGGAACAGTAGAAACAACAATGACACTAAATATATTATGCCGACATTTTTGCAATATATATTTCTGCGCATTTGAAATATAATAATATGTTTTGTTAGAAATACCTAGCGGAACACGCGAGGTGTGGATATTGGCCACACTTGAGAGGGAAAAAATTATATTTTGACATTTGACAAATCAAATGTACTATGTCTAAAATGTTATTGAAATTCTGTTCCACTTTCTAAGAACTGCTGATTGTCATTCGTAAAATATATGAGTGTAATGAATATGTGCTAAGTTCATTATCACATTTTTCTTCATCTAAGCTACACAATAGTCGTATGGTTTCACATATAAAACACATTGAAGTACCTGATTATCAGTCATTTACAGCAATTCATTAAAGTATGTTTAACATTTTCTTTGGGATAGTTGCAAATTGGAAAAGAATAACATAGATAAATTTTGATCAGTACCATTGGAATTTGAAAAAAAAATTACAAAAAATTAATCTTTTTTTGTCATAGGTCTTTTCTTTTCCTTGTACGTACGGATTTTTGTGATCATAATTATTTACATCACTGAAATTAATTGGATTGTTCATTACCCCTTGAGAAGAACATACTTCGTGGAATTGCGAACATTGATTGTCCATGATATCACACTTCCGCTTAGTTAGAGGTATAAATGAACTAAAATCCAGATTTTGTTGTACTGATGACTTCAATAACGAGATGTATTTTCGTTCTTACCCATTTGTTTTAAATTGCAAGAAAAGAAAAGCGCAAACTAAAGACATTTTCTACACGCAAAATAAAGACATTTGTTATTTTTCATCTTTGATGTAGTGTAACTCACATTCGTGATTGAGATAATTACTGGTAATAAAAACAATAAACTCACATTCGTTATTGAGAAAATTACTGTCATAAAAACTTCCTTTTTCGGTTCGTGCAACATAGCTTCTCATCTGAGTATTGTATTTTGTTTTCTCGTGGAAGAAAGATTATTTATTGCATTGAAGCACTTCCGCATAGACAGATTAACGGTTCTTTTTTCAAAAATGTGTGACATGTGGCATCACATTAATATCTCAGACATTACCCAATTTTATTGTGCTACAGAATGCAAATTAGAAAATTTAAAATTCCCTAGCAGAAAGGCATCACCAAAAAAATACTGTCATACCTGCTCAAGCATATGGACATACACAGGGTATTTTTGTGGGAACTTTGGGAAAAAAGGTATTATTAGTGAAGGTGAAGATTTTTCAAAACGATACTTGGAAAAATGCCAAGTTTACTTGAAGTAATAAATAATTAGACTACTAATGTAAAATAATGTGCATTAATTTATATACAGAAAGTTTGCAACGAAATACGGAACGAGTTTAGAATTGTTTCCTGTAGAACTTCAAAAAACAGTTTTGAAATCAATGCCAATCTTGACATGTGACCTTACAATATTTTAATGTGATTATGTTCTAATAACACATGAAATTAAAAAAAGGAAAAAAAAAAGAAATAAGCATTTATTCTGAAATTTTAATTTTAACGACTGCAGATATATTTTCAGATAGAAACGCCATGCGCTTTGTTTAACGGAGTTAAAATCCAAACATTAGAATTTAAGAATTTATATCTTTACAATATAATTAAACCACTTAAAATTTCCTTTCTCGTAACTTTACATTTTAAAATATTTTAATTCACAACAGATTTCAAAATATATTAAATCTCTACATTCTTTTTTATTGTAACAATACATATTCCAACATTGGAATATTCCTTTTGGAAGTGGAAAACTGAGAGTTATTCAATTTAAAATCCTTGAAATATATTTCATAATACACTGGTTTCCATAAGTTAAGCAACAAAACGAAACATTTTGCGAAAAATAGTTCAAATTGAACGACATTTGCATATTTTACTGGTGAAGGCATAAAGCATCGATGTACGGAAGGCAAATGAGTGGCGCTGGCAGCGCTTTCTGAAAAGCGCGAGTGCTTAAAACTAGCTGTTTCGACGAGAGTTGCCAATTCATGTGCGACGGTGAATATAAAGATTTCGAGATAGCAAATTTTTTAACATGGCTTCGAGACGTCATTTACCAGCGGAGTTACGCTACAGAGCGAAAGGCCGACTCGAAGCAGGGCAAGGTAGGCAGACGTCGCAAGTTGGCTCAACGTCGATGGTTCTGTTGTCAGCAGGATATGGCAGCAGTTCCAAGACACGAATGCAGCTTCCCGAAGGTTAACCGAAAGTAGGCCAAGGGCGACGACTTTCGCGGATATGAGGCTTTCATCAAGACGGAACAAGAAGGCTAACACGACTCATCCCTGATCTGTGCTTGCGATAGCTATCGAACATACGGTATCAGTTTTGACGATACGCAGAAAATTACATGCAGGAGGACTGTATACCTGATGCCCGGTATTATGCATGGACTGGAGGGAACGTTTCAGTTGGGCACTAATTCATGAGATTTGGACTCAAAATCCGTTGAGATCTCCTCTATTCTGATGAGTCGAGAACAGAACGGATCTTGCCTGATGAGTCGCCATACTGTTTACAGAGTCATTCTGGCCGAGTTTACAACTGGGGAGGGACCGGTATTCGCTATCTTCCCTCTAATATTCAGGAAAGAGACAACTACGGTGGTGGTAGAGTTCTGATGTGGGCAGGAAAATTGTCAGACGGCCGTACCGGCCTCTATGTGTTGCCACATGGAAACGTCAATGCACAAAAGTATGAAGACGACATCGTGGACCCTATTGTTTGTCCGTATGCGGCTGCAATTGGATGAAGATATGTACTGCAGGCGGATAACGCCCGACATCACACAACTCACCTTCTGCACTTGTACCTGGATTAGGAGTCTATAGTCCGTATGGAGTGGCCAGCAATCTTTCCCGATCTGAATCCCATTGGGCATGTATGGGATGATCTTGAGAGGCAGTTGGCTGGCCTCCAGCCTCCTCCCGAACACTGCATGGGCTCCGCACTGATTTGCTCGAGCAATGGACGCAGCTACCCATGGAATTGCTCCCCATCATAATTAACAGCACGGACCTTTGCTGTCGGGCCTGTATTGCTGTTCTTTGTAACGACACTCCGTATTTAAGTAGGTTCTCCTATTTTATCTTGATACCTATATTTCTGTATTTTCATATTTTCATCACTCATAAAAAACGTAAGTGCTTTGTATAACATGTTCTTAGGTTTTTTTCTTCCATTTGGCCTGATAAACTTACTACCAAATATCATCCGAATCGGTTGCATACTTTTTTGAGTTCTCACGATTTGTCTATTTGTTAATTATTTTATGGCAAGCAGTGTATATAAGAAATATATTTCAAACCGGTTTTATAGAACGCGCTTACATCCGAATGAACAAATGCATCGTCGTTTAACTGCACATGAGATTAGCTTATTGTGATCTATCGAACGGAATTGTTGATTTGAATGCAATGTCCTTTCTACCTGAATACCAAGAAGTTGTGTAAGATTTTTTTTCTAGTGCATGGATGGAGATGGTCTGAGGTTCTCAACGCGGGAGAGGAGTGAATGATGGCTTTGTCTAAAGACACTCGATATTTCATGACTGTCGAAAGAGTAGCAGCGTATTCGGGAATGGCAACTACGTATAATCCACTGAAATGCTCACGGTTGTCTGAAAATTTCTCAACAAATAAATAAAAATAATTCTTCCTCGAGAGCCCCGAAGTATCGTGAATTCAAATAAGCTTTGAAATTTCTTTTCTTTCGTTAAAATCGTCAAGTGCCGCATTACCGGCTACCCTAATCAGTTATCGCAAAGTTCTCCCGCAAAATGTATGATTCCATCGTGCCCTTGTTCAGAATTATGCAAACAATTTGTTGGTGAGATCAAGCGGTTTACTAAATGAACAACATTTAATTATATCTGTTAAGTTAAAAATATAAAGGTTATTTAAAGGTTTACACTAAAAAATCCAATTGTTTATCAAAACACTAGCATAAATTAACAAAATAATGCATGGTATTTTGAAATATTAAATTAAGGGATCAATCCAATTTCATAATATTTCTAAAAAACAAATGTACATGCTGCGGCTTACATAACCGTATTCTTTTTCTAAACACAAATGTACATGATGTGGCTTACATAACCGTACATTTAGGAGAATTTATTCGGTTTTCTGGATCATAAGGTGATCAATAAAATATTGTAGAACGTTATTTTATATTAATGATAGTGTCACCATAGCATGTGAAGTATGATTAAAATAGCTTGTGATAGAGAGCACGCCGTAAACGTTGACGATCAGGCATATCATGTAGTGAATGCCTCTCAAAATGATGATTATTTTTTTCTCTTATTAGTTAAGAAACTCAAAAAAATTAAATCATTAAGAGCCCTTTGTCTTTGTACATTGATCATCGATAATATTTCAAGTGAGATAAACGGACATTACGTTTTGATATGGAGCACTGAAGTTTTGACTTTTTTTCAATAGCTAAGTGTTTGGAATACGTGAAAAATTGTCGTCGACGACGATTAAAAACATATGTAAACACATACTCTAAATGTTAATTTTTTTTACTATTAAAAACATTCAATTAAAGACATGAGTTTTTTTCGAAGCCGCGATCTCTATATTATTAGATGGGAATACTGAAAACACATAAGAACTTATGAAGACGATGTGGTTTCGTATTAGAAGACATGACATCTTTATTTTAAAGACACCGGAGTTGAATAATAATGAAACACATATAGCGTATTAAATCACATTTAATTTTTGTGGTGTAGTCAGCACAAAGATTCGCCAAGCTTTCGGACTCCACTGGGAGGCTTCTTCAAGGCAAGGGTAGACACAAAAAAGCATTTTTTGTGTCTACCCTTGCCTTGAAGAAGCCTCCCAGTGGAGTCCGAAAGCTTGGCGAATCTTTGTGCTGACTACACCACAAAAATTAAATGTGATTTAATACGCTACAGACATGGATCTTATGAAGTCGATGTGACTTCTAAAAATCTGATATATTTTAATTGAGTGTTTTGAGTACTAAATAGTTTTTAACATTTAGAGTATGCGTCTACATATGTTTTTAAACGTGTTCGATGAAAGTATTTTACGTATTCCATGTTTTTAACACGGATAATTTCGAAACTGCATCTAAGTGTTTGTACTTTCAAAGTCTCATTTTCCATTCGAGGAAACCATAATGTACAAATAGAATTGCGAAATAATGTTAAAAAAATACAGGCCCTGTATTTCTCCCCTGCAATTTTTCTAAGAAGGAACGTTTCACAGGAACTTATTTCTCGGATTGCTTTACTACAACAACGCTGAGAATATCCCATACAAAGAGAACAAGAAAGTTGACATCGAATTTTCGGGTGTAATAAGCACGTCTTTTGAATCCGTTCTGTGGCAAATTAAATTTATCAAAGCTATTCAAAGTCAATGGAACCGGTATGGAAAACAAAAAATATGAACAGAGAAAGAAGATTTCAGTCGGGTTTTTAATCCATCAGATATTGCAGTAAACGGAATCGTGAGCTTACGAACTCTTAAAAACGGAGATATGGACAAAAATAAGATGTGACTTTACGTCCCCTGGTGGGAAAACCATGCGTTATTTTAAGAAGAAAGTATTCTCAAATTGTTTATCCGTATAAGCGGTATTGGTCAAAGAAAAAAAAAAAATTAGTCGAGTTTTCAGGAGCCCAGATTTTGCAACAAATACCTCAGAAGCAGAAATTAACACATATGACCCCTGGTGGCTAAACCATTTTTTACCAAATATTAGAAATTATGTGAAAAATATTTTCCATCAGGTCTTGTATGTGATACAGGAAGAATTTTTCAAATCAGAGTTTAGGAGCAGACGCAGAAAACGCAAGTTACATTTGTGCCCCCTAGCGGAAAGTGTATGTTTACTTGAAAATTTTGAATTAATAGGAAAAACATTTCGCATCGGAAACACTATTCAACAAAGAAGGAATTTTTCAAATCGTACTCTTAGAAGTACGATTAAAAATTCCTTCTTTGATGGATACAGTTAAAGAAAAAAGATATACATCTACGCCCCTGGCGTAGGAACCATGCATTTTTTCAAGAAGAACATTTTTTCTAAAAGGTTTGTCGACATGAGTAGTATCGGTCAACAAACGACGTTTTTTTCAATCGAGAATTTAGAAGCACATATTTTGCTGCAAACACAACAGAAGCGGAAATTAAGATTTACGTCCCCTGGGGGCTAAACTATTTTTTTACAAAAATGTGAAATTATGTGCGAACGATTTCCCGTCAGGAGCTGTATCCGGTGCAGAAAGAATTTTTCAAATCGGAGATTTAGAGCTGAGACATAGGGGGAAACGCAATTTACCGTTACGCCCCCTAGCGGAAAGTCTATGAATTACTTGAAAATTTTGAAATTATATGAAAACCATGTCACCCGGAAAACACTATCCAACAAAGAAAGAATTTTTCAAATCGGATTCTCAGAAGTAGAGATATTGACAAAAATAAGATGTACATCTACGCCCCTTGGCGTAAAAACCATGTACTATTTTAAGAAGAAAATGTTTCGAAAATTTTTGTCGACATGAGTAGTATCGGTCAACAAACGACGTTTTTTTCAATCGAGAATTTAGAAGCTCATATTTTGCTGCAAATACAACAGAAGCGGAAATTAGGATTTACGCCCCTGGTGGCCAAACTATTTCTTTTCAAAAATTAGATATTATGTGCAAACGATTTCCCATCAAGAGCTGTATTCGGTGCAGAAGGAATTTTTCAAATCGGAGATTTAGAAGCAGAGATATAGGGGGAAACGCAATTTACCGCTACGCCCCTGGCGGAAAGTTTCTGAATTACTTGAAAATTTTGAAATTATACGAAAAACATGTCACACGGAAAACACTATCCAACAAAGAAGGAATTTTTCGAATCGGACTCCTAGCAGTAGAAATATTGACAAAAAAAAGATGTACGTCTACGCCCCCTGTCGGAGAAACTGTGGAATATTTTAAGAAGAAAAATATTCCGAAAAGGTTTATCGATGTGAGTTGCATCAGTCCACGAAATAATTTTTTAATCGATATTTTAGAAGCTACGATTTTATGGCAAATGCATCACAAGGAAAAATTAACACTTAAGCCCCCTAGTGGTCAAAGTATTCATTACCAAAAATTTGAAATTATATGCAAAAGATTTTCTATCAGAAGATGTATCCGCTGAAAAAAATGTTCTAAATCGGAGTTTTAGAAGAAGAATTATCGGGGAAAATGTCATTTACTTTTACGCCCCCTAGCGGAAAATCGATGTGTAATTTAGCACATATATCTAAAATACTCTTCGACATAAGGGGAATCGAAAGATATAATTTTTTTCAATCGGATGTTTAGAAGCAAATATGTGTAATAAAACGTTTTTTTTAATTCGACAGCATCTGCCTTTACGCCCCTAGCGGCGAAATTGTATATCGTAAAAAACACGAAATAAAGTATCATTATTTGCATATTTCAAGCTTCCCAATGCAAAAAGAATTTTCAAATCGGACTAATAGTTGCTGAGATATCGTGGGTACAGACGGACGGACAAACCGATAACAGAAGCACGATCTTTTTACAAAAGACGTGCTAAAAATTGTGTGCGTATATTTTGTCATAACTGCATTACACAGTTGGTGAAACAAAATCTTGCCATTACAAAACGGGACACATCATACCTTTTGAAATTTATAATATTCAGTTTTCCAACAGTATCATCCTCATTTTAAAAGAAAGTAGGCGAGACACATTTTTGGTTTGTAATATCAAATCCTTCTCCTAAAAAGAAAAAAATATATTTTCTGAATAGTAGAAAGGAAGTAATCAATTTTTCACGAAACTACTGCCGAAAGGTAACATAAGTTGGAAACACATTTCGTACCACATCTCTGTGACAAGTGACTGATCTAAAACAAGAAGTATATCATAGTGTATAACGTACATACAGACACTAGAACTTCACCTCCAGAAATGTACTTTTAATTCTTCAATTTTATCAGCTCGAAAAGAAGTCACAGCATTCATTCTATCTGAGAGAAATTCCACAAGATGATTTAAATAATTCGTCTCATGTTTCGGCCATTCTAAGAATAGATTTCCAAGCAATTGATTGAGTGAAATTCCTGGGTTGCTAAAGGTTGATTTTTACACTTCGTTCAAGATTGTCCCAAAAATTATCGGTGAGTATTAAATCAGACGATTTAGATGGCCAATCCGTGGGTCCCAATATTATATCACGCTCTTCACACCAATCCATAATGGGTTTAGCTCTATGGATTTTACAACTGTACAGAGTTTATACGAGAACACATTTAACTCACTCAGGATTGAACGTTTCTTTAAACTTCTTTTGGCCCTACGTCTTGCATCATCGGAGTATACGAAAAATGTGGATTCACCAGACCATACGATAGCCAGTCACTAATCAACCGCCGATATCCAGTAAACTTTAAAAGAAACTAATCGAGTTTTTTTGTGAGTTGAAGTTAAAATTGATTTTAATCTTGCTACTCTACTGTAGATATCACCTCGATGAAGTTTCTACGCGATTTTCTCTCAGATGTAGATACATGTGGTCACTTATAAACAGACTGGAGGAGTGCCCGATTTGCGTGAAATCTGTTTCCGTTGACCTGTGGAGACATCCTGCGATGGGACCCCTGGTCAAAACAGGATTTATTTCAAACTTCTTTTATTTTCAATCTTATTTGACTTATTCCAATCATTGTAAGCACATAAATGTATTCTTTGCAAATACCTGCAAATTCAGCAACTTCCTTAATGTTGTTACCTTTTGACCGGCCTAAAGTAATGACAATTTTCCACAGTCACTTTAATCTGTCTTTCAATTCATTGATTTTATTTTTCGAAATTTTCAGCATAAACTTTTGCCTGTAGAAACAAATAACTTATAAAAATTTTTACAGTTGTGCCCAAGAATAAATTCTGCTAATTATAAAAGGAAAATTTGAATAACACTGCACTGAATACTGGATGTTCGTATTGAAAACTTCCAAAGATTTTTGACATTATTTTATTATTGAAACGTAATTTCAATTTATCTGTTGATTTGTGGCATTTTAAATAGAAAGATACCTTTCCACTTATAATGCCAAAGAGAGTTGCATAAACATTAAGGTGACAGAGAAAAATTTTACTTAAAAGGATTTTGTTTTATTTCAATTATTTTAACATTGCATGGCAAAAATAATTCGAAAGTAGCAAATAAATTTACGCAATCATGTATCTAATTGCAGAAAGTATAGGAATTGATGTTAACTTCCTAAAAAGCAAAGACATTTTTCACTAAATTTTTCGAAATTTAAAATATATATAATTAGCATTTAGTCACCTTTTAAATATCCTTTATGTTTCTTAGTGTTCAAAAGGAATGGAGATCCCCGTATGTAAATGATGTGTGCTATAAAAAACTTTTACATTGTTTCAATAGATTTATTCTGAACTAATGAAACACAAACTTTGTGATAAAAGACAATGTGTTTTCAAATGCCATACTTTATACAAGAATTACTAAACGTACTGTTAAAGTATCATTATCAATGTCAAACATTATCATTCCTCTGCTGGATGAAAGTTTCCTCCAAAACTGTCTGTCTTCAGCCGCTCTCGTCCAGGTTATTCCGGCATTTACATTTTTGCATGCCGAAATATAAATTTTGGGAAACATGAGTCTCGGTGTTCCTATCAGGGATAAAGTGTCACAGTAGTGTTCATTATGTGAAATTTTTATTATTTTAAATTTCTACAATTTGAAATCCATGTCAGTGTTTCGTTTTCTGAACACCATTTTTCAAAATTATTATTCAGGAATGTTCTCCCTATATTCTTTCCGGAACTGGCCTCACATAGCCGACGTTAGTGCATTGTACTTGTTGCGACATGAAAATCACATGTCACATATTACAAGCAAATTTTCTAAATCATTCTTATTCAAGTTAGCTAAAGTGAAACACGACACACAGCCGATATATTATCAGTTTTAATGTTATCCATTAAGCTAGCAAAAGATGAATTGTGCCATACTCGTGTAATAATAACTGGTTTCAAAACGTATATACTTATTTCTGTTAAAATCGCTTTGGCAGATATACTACTACATCCCTTTGTTTCAGCTGTGGAGCCGTCAAATCCGTAAAGCAATAGACGAATCTTCAGTAATTTAGCTCCAGTTGTTTAATAAGCACATTATATATAAATTTTTTTTCGAGTTATAAAGTGTTTTCTCATACAAATTCCTGTCCAGTTTACAAATTCTTTCTTCTACCGTACGAAATATTTTATTTTTTCTGGGCGAATTAATATCTTTATTTCTCATTCAATTCATTAAATTTCATACTCTGTTTCAAAATGACTTATACAAAGCACGAGTTCACCGTGTTTCCAAACCAATAAAGCTCATCTCACTGATCTTGCGTTTGCCAGTAGTTACTTTTCTGTAAATAACAGTAACATATTTCCAGTTTATTGACAATGTTTCATTGATATTAGAATGAATAGAATGTATGCTAATATTATGGTTTTCCTTCTTATTTTATTATGAATCGTAACTTCTTCTGTTCTTTTGTTTTCACACTTATCGCATATCTGTCCCAGCACATTTGTGTGAATATTTCTTCAGATAAAACAATTATATTATGTGTAAACATCAGCGCCACGTAAAATGATCGCATTGCCCTTGGCATCTAAAGAGGGTTTTTTTCGAATAGAATGATTGCTCTTGGATGTGGGAAGACACGAGAATACGTTGAACTAAAGACATTTCTAGGGAGACTTTCCTCCAAACTAAAAAAATATTTTTCATATTGTTGATCATAATATTTTAAATAATGTCGTACATAATCAAAGCTCAGGAAGCGAATAACAGTTGAAGAAGCTGCAACATGTTTATGGCATGTAAAGTACATCGCCTTATAGAGAACAGAAATGTTGCTATATATTGTACAATTTGCTGGTGCTGCTACAAGTGACACGCATTTAATCTATATGATTAACTAATTGTTCTACAGTATATTGTTTAACTGTTTAATCCAGCGAACAGTATATCATATATTTGATGTTTATTTCACTTTTCGGACAGGAAAATCATGGTTATCAAGTTCATGGCTATTAGGTGACACATTCGTTATAACAAACAAAGTACCCAGTAAGACTGATTCTAAACTTGTGTTTTTTAACTACAGTTCTTGAACAGGAAACATCCATTCAAAAGAAGAAAAGAAAGTAGCATATTAGGATATAACACGTTTTTGTGATCCTCCTATTTGTTTTAACTATCATTTGAAGCACACCGTTTACAGTGTATGAATATGTTTCATTATTAACTCCAGATTATCCAGTTTATTATGTGTGAAAAATTTTCATACCTTATTCGGATTACCCAATTTACAGCAAGTGATTATGTTTCAGCCCTTACTGAAGATGATCCTTTTTATTGTGAATACATATGTTTCAAGACTTACTTGGTTTAATCCGATTTAGTGTGTATGAAGATGTATCAAGATTTATTCTGTGTAAAGCTGTTTATTGTATACGTCAGACTCTCTACAAAATGCATCTAACCCCCCCCCCCATGGGCCCAAGTGCACCTTTCTTTTTGGAAAACGTAAACTTCATAAACCTTTACATTCAGTACGCCCATTAGCATTAAGCAAAAATAGCCCACTAGAAATCTAGAAATAGCACTTGCAAAATTCCTTAACCCCTTAATTCAAAACTCTGAATACCGCATCCGCAGTACAGCTGCAGCTGTTTCAAGACTCAAACAATTTCATTCCCATGGTCAACCTTTCATTATGTTATCATGAGACATCGAATCTATGTTTCCTAACATTATAATAACACTCGCACAAAGTCTGATAAACAAACATTGGTTCAACTCTCGTAATATACACCCCATAAAATAGAATCTATTAATTCTGCTCTCACTCTCATTCAACAAGGCAGTTACTTTAAGTATAATGACATTTTTCACAAGCAACTTCAAAGTACGCCAATGAGATCATTAATTTCCGCCTTATTAGCAGAAATACCGATTAAGGATTTAGAAGAAAACTGTTTCCAGTTAAACTATCCTAAACCAGCTGTCTACATGCGCTATGTGGATGATATATGTATCTTTTGGACGCATGGTGAAAATTCATTACATTCTTTCTGTTCAACTATGTCATCTATTTTACCAACCAATTCATAGCTGAATTGGTTGTTAATGGCACACAAACGATCATATACTAACAATTGTCGCTCGGAGTCTCATGGCACATTACCATTCTTAGATCTTGAATTGCATAGAAATACTGTGAATCAAAGGCTGTCTTCCTCCATCTATAAAAAACCAACATACCTACCTTCCACCATTCCCAATGACTCTTATCAACCGTACCACCAAACAATGACAGCTTTTAATGCCTATATCAAAAGAGCATATATCTGTACATCTAATGACACTTATCGGGAAGAAGAGAGAAAACGAATTAGGACCTTAGCACATGGCAATGTTTTTGATTCGAACTTGATCGATACATTATGTGCCAAACAATCCACGTTTTTCAAAACATCTCTAAAATCTCAAAAGAAACCTAAAATGTTTATGGGCTCAATGATATATATAGGAGCAGTGATCAATTTATTGCAATATACTTGTCAGAGAATCTTGGTTCAAACACAAGGAACATCTTTTCGTACATCAGAAGTGACTGTGAGCAACGACGTATTCTTACAATTGCAGGTATCTACTTGGTGCCATTGGCGAAAAATGTACGTTCCCGCTCAGAAGTCACACAAACCATGTGCATTGGAAGTACAAAGAGAAATTTACGTACTAGAATCATAGAACACAAACCATAAATTACTAACAATTTTCGCTCAACAGCATTAGCTAGAGCCTGCACAGACGAACAATTATTTCCGTTATGGGAAGACATATCCGTTATAACAGGATACACTAATGTTTGGTCTCTTCGATATGGTTAAACAGTCGTAATACATAGATTTACAAATGCTTGCTGTAATGAAGAATCCCTATTATTCTACCACATCCTTGGAGACAGCTTATTAACGAAGAGACTATTTTTCGTGAACTGTTGAAAAAATCTTAACAAAAACTATAACATGATGCTATGTTAAATATATCATCTTCATCAAAAACCGCAACTGCTCTTCATAGCTAACTTCCACAACAATTTGATATTTAAATCAAACTTGCGCCTCAGGGTTCCTGATCATAACCATCACGAAAATATATTACTTACCGTTATAATCTCAAGCAGTATTTTGAATAGTGTGTATTTGAAAGGATCTATATCTTATTTTGTACACCTGTTGATGAAACGATGAAATACTTTCGAATGGGCTAGTGTGTTATGGAGAAAAATAAAATGTTTCTGACGTGCCTAGACGGTATAAACTTTTTTGTAGACATATTCCGATGCGTAATCAATCTCGCCGAGTGTATGACTTCGTAAAAAATCCTCATATCTTACAGAGTGCATCACTTAGAGATATTTAAAACTTCATTATAAATTCCAGAGTTTTTAAATAATACCGTTTTAATAAAGAAGCAAAAAAAAAGTCAATATTATTTCTGCGTTAGGGTGGTGTTCATGTTTTAGAAGTTTTCAAATATAATTTGTTTTCTTATAAATAATCTTTTCCTGGAACTGGGATAGTTCTCTACAAAGAATATCAAGCATAGTAAAGGTTGCAAGTAATGCACATTTCTTCCTGAAGGAGAGCACATGATATTTATACTTCGCTGATTTTTAGAAATCGCTTTGGAAAGTTACTTGGGAAAGTAAAGCAAAAGGCCTGCTTGCTAGAGACATGAATACGACGCCGCTGTTCTTTTCCTTCAATTTAACTTTTTACAAAAAACAGTTTCGTTACACATGTGCGCTTGGTAGGTACTCCATTTTTAACACAACTGTGTAAACAAGTAATTTAAAACATTTATTTGAATGACTATGAATTATTTCATAGTTGACACCGAAAGCCTTTCTGATGTGGCCTCTTTTGACACCATGAAAATCATGATAAGTCGTACTGTGCTTTCTCCATTAAAACTTGAAATGAGGACAGTTGCAGTTCCGACACCCTGTCATTAAGAACCAAAACAGCGTGAAATTGATGAGTTAGGTCAGCGCCGTACAAATTCTGCATCCGTCGGTTTCGTTATACCATTTGTGAATTTAGAAATAAAATTCCATCACATGAAGACATCTCTTAATTTTTTTAACTCTTTCAAAACTGGGAGCGGTTTAGGTATTATCGATTTCACCCGTCTATGAACGGAACTTGTTATTATATAATTTTTTTTAATCATTGGTTTAGATCAGTTTGTATTTTGAAAAGGTTTGTTTTAAAATGTATAAAGAAAACCATGAGTTGTTTCTCTCTCCTTCAAGATTCACTTATTCCCAATAAATTTGTTCGCAGTTATTCTTTATTTACTACACAGATAACTTCCCCTGAATTCTGCCTTTCTCTCCCACTAGTTTGTGTGAATATAATAAATTCTTTTGTTACATACATTATTATTTAAGTGTCTTATCTACCTTGGTTAGCACTCTTTTCCTGTCCTGTGAACGCTGGCAATACAAAGAAAGCCCTAACAATGAAATATTCTTTGTTATCCCAAAAACTTTCTAGTTCCTAATTGGACAGATAAAGAAGAATTTCCACGCTACACAATAACAGTTGCTATTTTATTAAAATAGAAAACACATTTTTTTCTTTTTCTAAAATGAAAATGTTTGACTCATATAAAAAAACTCAAGGTATTCCCTTTTTTCTTTGCCGTGTTTGAACACGAACATGGCAGTTTTACTTTATAAAAATAAGTAACTAAATAGAGTAAAAAAAAAATTGAAAAAAAAACTGATACGCTCCCAACCCTCCCCATAAAAAAGCTTTAGTAATATGAATAAACAATAATATTAATATCCATGAATAAACTTTAGTTTAGGTCATAAAGAACCGGCTAGCATATAGCTTTATGCCCGAAAGTAAAGAAAAATGTGTGGGTGAGATTACGAAGTCTCAATTAAATAGCGGGAAAGCCTAAAATACGTGATAAAAGTCCGCCTATTCAATGCCTATGGGATGAGGGGCTGTATTTAATAGGAATAATAAAAATAAAAATTAAAAAAGTGAAAATCTTATTTTTTAGAATCCTCTAGCAGTGACCCAACCCCGATGGCTGTGTCTGCAGTAAAATGAAAAATATTTCTTTCTCGAAGCACAAGATATTGATAGAGTTAAGAACACGGTCCAATATACAGGCTGTTGCCTAGTCCAGATCGTGGTCGGAAGTATACGATGAAGAACTATATCGAGCCCTTTTTGAGGATCTCGGCTGTGGGAACTATGTGGGTCCCGTCGTCCAGAGGTTTATATGTATCCTGAAACTGGGTTTTGGGCAAGGATTTGGAGTGGAAGCGCCTAGTGAAACGCCTGTCCCAGGTCACTTTCACAAATATTTGAAATGCCATGGCGTGGCCGAGCAACACATCAATATTTGTAATCCCAGGGACTTTGAGATGTAACATGAAAAAGCCTGTGGGATTACGGCCTTTCGGGTGTTTTAGACGTTTGTCTTTCTCACAGGCTATCCCCGTGTCCTGCACGAAAGAAGGGCATTCCTCGGCAATTAGAGATAGAGGGAGGCCTTTGAGGAGAAGCTGAAGCGGCCTAGGTTCTCCGGACTTTGTGTGCGGTATGATCTTCTTTCGTCAATGCAGGCTGAGGTGAGGCAACTCTTTGTTGCGAAAAAGTAAGTGGGGCTTCAACTACAGCTAGTGTTGTAGTTGGACTGGTCTAATTACGGCATTTCTTAGTAGGTTTTTCGGGAGAAGGCCGGGGTTAAACTGAACCGTGACGAATCACGATTTCACGTTGATGCACTGATAGCCATATACGTGAACGAAGACATCATGGTGGACGACACATTGTAGCGTTCAATTTGCAGCATTACACCGGTCCAACACCAAGCTTCATGGTTTAGGGCGCTATTGGGTCCAATTTAAAAATCTCGCTTGATACGAATTGAGGGAATCCGCAACAACCACCAATGCATCAGGAATGTGTTAGAGGTAGAAGAGGTGTCACTGCTTCAGAGTGGCACAGGTGTTACAATGCAGAGAGATAATGTTCGGCTACAGGTGTCCCGGAATGTTCAAACCTCATCCGTGCATGGTAGATAATGCTTTTTCCCTGTCCACACGTTCGCCGGATGTGTCCCCGATCGAACATGTCTTGGACATGGTAACTAAGCGATTGGCTCTTCGAGCGCCTCCGCCAGTCACCACAAGAGTACTCTGGTCTCTCTTAGAAGCAGACTGATAGGCTATTTCCAGAACGATTTCAAAAACCTCTTCCATTCAATGTCATACAACGTGGTGTGGATGCTGTAATTTTTGCTCTAGGTAGATTCACATGATATTCAGTTTTGAAACGATAAAATCTTGTATTGCTCAACAAATGTAATTACTCATGAAAGAAATACGGGATTACGCCATATAATACAAATTTTGAAGATGACAATCCGATTTTTGGCGTAAATGTGACAAGGATGGTAAGTCAGATAATATGCGAAAACTTGAAAATTTTTCCCGCTCCAGGACGATGAAAATTTTCAAGTTTTCGCATATTATCTGACTTACCATCCTTGTCACATTTACGCCAAAAATCGGATTGTCATCTTCAAAATTTGTATTATATGGCGTAATCCCGTATTTCTTTCATGATTTATCTGCTTCTCCGGGCAATCACGGGATAGGATTGTTAACCTCCAGATTCGCTAAACATGAATGCCGGTTGCTTCGACTAGCGAATCCTGTGATGGTTAAATTCAAATTGATCGGAAACTTGAAACTTGGTCGTTCTGGGTGGTGTAGTGGTTAGCATACCTAGGCGTTTTCTGGGAGACGCGGGTTCGAGTCCCGCTCCACGACGATGAAAATTTTCAAGTTTTCGCATATTATCTGACTTACCATCCTTGTGTTATATTCAATTATTTGAAACGTTATAATCATAGGAATAATCATATGTTATAAACAAATATTTAGCTCAAACCAATTCACCATAGTTATATACTTTATGAAACAATTCACCATAAATCTTCAAACGTTAATCTGTACCAACGTTACATTCTAATACAAAACACGTGTTAAAGTTATGAACAATGGAACACGTGTTGATGCTATTCATTGGAACACGTGTTACTGTCATCAATGTTAAATACAAGGTGTTAATTTTATTGTTATATTTATTATTATGACCAAATTATAGGTGCATCAGTTACAGATCATTTACCGATTAAATTTACTTTATCGTGCCTTTTTATAACTATGGGACTTTTGTTCTACAGTGATCGTATATGGACAAAAACGTGCCCCTTATATGTACTAGCATATAATAAAGCACGGCGTTGTGATTCACCTTTATCCCATCACTGGAATGGTGGGGGAGTAAAGGTGCCGCTCGTGAAAGAAATCAGAAACATAAACACATATCTTAGTTTACACATACCTTAACTTATGTCTTGTGTGGTTATAAGGAAAACAAACAGGAATCTTATGTGGAAGTAATCAAAATAGTTTAATACGAGAGAATTAGGAACACTAAGGTACCACGTGCGTGGGTGCAGCCGTTAGCAATACCTTACACATAAAATTTACTATTATTACGATTTTTCTCTATAACGTCTCCGATCATTTCTGCATACATCTATCTATATATATAAGTGCAAAGCTTAGTGATTCATTTTACTTCTAGTTCCTTTTCTCCTATGCTTTACTTAAATGTTTTACCTAGCTAACTGGGTTTTCATTGTTTGATCATGACCAATACACACGCCACGTGCTCTGAATAGGGTTATGAATTAATTTAAGCAAGTACATGCAATAACAGGGAAAAGGAAAAATAACTTAACTGGTATTTCCATATGTCTTTCAGGTTTTCAATCCAAATCTTTTTCCAATTGTCAGCGCTGGCAGTACTTCATCTATCTCTCGTCACATCGCTCGACGATCCGCTATCCACGTCTGTCCCTTGTCGCTACACGCACTCCACACTGTTGACCAGTGAAGACCTTCTGACCTTCTGAGCTTCACCTTGTCCGCGGATGCCAAGGTCACTTGACCAGTCTGGAATTCATCTAATCCGTCCGGGGAACGTCACTTCGCTCCCTCCTTGGGAACTGACCCTTCAACTTTTCCGACCCCCCTATATCCCCTGGGGCCTAAGTATCGTCACAAGGCTTGAGATTGCCTCCCGCTATCCCCTGGGGCTATCTATGCACGTGCATGTTGGACTAAATTTATTTTAAATAATTTTATTTCCAACATTCCTCCCTTACCAGATGTAATCTTTATGGAGGGCCAAAAGGAATGCTGGGGGGAAAAACTACACGCACGGATAGACTACTCCATCCTTACCTAGTAATCCTCTATCTTTTTCCTCATGTGCACTTATATATACATATAGCAATGAAATTATATAAAATATTCATAATCACACATATACACAATACACTTTTCAGACACAAAAATTAATTAACTGTTACGGTCCTGCACCCACAATACATATCTAAAAAATATCAATTCAGTGATACTGCTGGCATCTGAAGCTTACATACACGTGTCGTTTAGTACACTTTGAGCTGTTGCTGACCAAGTATCAGTAACACATTTAACTGCCAAACGCTTTTCCGTTTGTTTGCTTGCTTTTATATTCAATTTTTTTTTTTTTTATTGTCATTGTCCACGTCCACCGATTCTTGAGTTTTATTGTTTGACTTAATTTTTTTTTTCCTGGTGGAAAGTAAGACAAGGTGAAATTGTTCGATTTACGTTCAGTTCTGCGATTCACACACAATTCACACAAAAAGTTATCAGACATCAAACCAATATCACTGGCAGTTCGCAATATTTGGAGAACATTGTCACCTGATTTGTGCTTTTTATATGCTGGTAATAAAATTAGCTGTAGAACACTTTGCTCTGTACGTATATGTTTATCTAGTATTATTCGTCCACAGTCACCTATAACATGGGTTATTCACCAAGGTCTCTTTGACCTGGAACACAATAACAGCAAAATCATTTCACCTGTGTTTTATTCATCTCTGCATGCGCCCTCATTGACACTGTCCTTTGTGCTTTTAAACACCACACCGCTCATCGGCCATACCGTTTTCACTACCTGTTGACCACATAGCACAACAAAGTCTTCGCTGTCAATGTAGCACTTTATTTAGTCTGTAGGTCATCCACATGAAAAAAATGCTTTGCATTCACAGTAATTACGACCGTCCTTGGATACACCAGCACGCTTACATTACGCATGCCACGTGCGATCCGTTCATTATTTTCAAAAGCTTGCATCATTACTTGAATATCCTCCTGTTGTTTGAGTTTGGGAAAAGAAAACGGTGTTTCAATCACTGCTGCACTTTAGTTCCCGTAGGAAGCATAGTTATTTTGTTCACCAACACGTGGTTCTTTTCGTTCACCAACACGTGGTTCTTTTCGTTCACCAACACGTGATTCTTTTTGTTCACCAACACGTGATTCTTTTTTGTTCACCAACACGTGATTCTCTTTGTTCACCACCATATGGAACACACTGACTTTACTCACACTTTGATTTATTTTTTCTTCTGTAACCTTCTCTCTTCCCCTGATTACGCACTGTACCGCTCTGTCACTACCCAGACTAGACGCGGCAGTGTGATCCGTCAATCGAAACAAAGTCAATTACCCAGTGGTTTAATTTTCATTTACCCTTATCTACATTCATTATCATTATTATTTTTTTTTTTCCAGAATAGTTGTATATCTAATATCTTAGATTTACACTATTCTTTCCTTCCCAAGCAAAGATAGACCCGCGCAGCCAAACTTAAACAATACCGTCCTACTGCACCTAATTATTATTAACATTAATATTTTATATTACTCTTGCCAATATCTCTACTAAATTTTTATCTGACGAATTTTTCGAGCATACACCTCCACAAGAGATAACCAAGTGTTCCTGGGGGAATATTCAGATATAACATAACGTTAGTTAACCAGTTAAGAATTTTTTTTTTTTTTTTTTTTTTTTTTTTATGAACTAACCACACACAGACTTGAAACATACTTGAAATACGGACTGAAAATAATATCCGAACTCGAGAAAATTTTATACATATATATTACACAAAATACTAGTGAATTTTTCCACCTTTTGCTTTAATATTAAGAGATATGCTAATCAAATGTAAAAAAAATTCTTCCTCATCTAATAACTTCCGTTTAAAATGCTGGGTTATTCACTTGGATAAATGGATTTGTGGTTCGGATCTTTTTTTTTTTTTTTTTTTTTTTTTTTTAGTATCAGTTCATATTATTGATCTGATGCCTAGGATTTGGAATTTTTTCTCTTGGGCGTAATTCATACCTATGCGTGGGGTTTTCCTGGTGCCTGTCATCAGTTTCCTTATTGTGCACGTTCGGGAGTTCTTCGTTGATTCCTGGCTCAACCCACAACTGCTCCCAGTCGTACACTATGGTTTCGTCACTTTCTTCACCGGCGGACTGGTGTTCTCTAATCCGCTTAGGGCTGGTGTGCACTCCTGGAGTACTTGTGAGTGGGGTGCTGTTGTTTCGGTGTTCCTCCCTATGCACATCAATATTTTGCGAGGCCCAAAAATTAACCGGATTAAATTCGTTGTCCGAATCGTCCGTGCTGTCGCTGAATGATTGAGTAGGGAATTCTTCGTCCGAACTTAGATTCTCTTCGGTTTCCTTGTGGAATTCTAACGATGGTTTCCTTGGCGGGAAGGTCGTAATTCGGTCTATGTGTACCGTTTGCTCCACGGTTCTCCCCGTAGTTGACCGAATTTTTACATTAACTGGGGTGGGGAATGATAATATTTCCCACGGCCCTGAATTGAATTTAGTCAATTTTCTGGATCTTCCGATTCGGGTTTTGGGCGTATACAGATATACTAGTTGTCCTTGTTGCAGATTCTTATGCTTGCAATGCTTTAATCTATATGCTTCTTGCTTTTCTGCTGCCGTATACAAATTCTGTTCTAATAAGTTATATGCTTGTCTTAACCTGGCTACTAGGTTTTCAGAATAGTCGTCATAGGCGAAATACTGTTGTCTTGGGGGTTGGTTGACTAAATCGATTGGGATAGAGATATCCCTGCCATATAGCAGATATGAAGGAGCAAATTTCGTCGCGCTATGAATGGATGTCCTGTATGCGAGCAAAAATGCCGGGATATGGACATCCCAATCACGTTGATTCTGGGCAACGAAATGTGATAAATAATTCTCAATGCTGAAATTTAATTTCTCGTTGATTCCGTTGGCATGCGCGCAATATGGCGTTACCGAAACAGACTTCACTCCCAATTTCTTCATTAATGATTTAAATATCTTTGATTCAAAATTTTGCGCTCTATCGTGAAGAAGGATGTTACAAATTCCATGACGCGCAAACACGTGCTCGAATATTGCATCGGCCACTGTAGTACTCTTAGCGTCTTTTAACGGAGCTATCTCCGCATAGCGGGTATAATGATCTACAGCTACCATCAAGTACTGGAATCCATTCTCTGTAATTGGCAAAGGACCGATAAGATCCACACTGACTTTGTCGTAAGGGTGTTTTGGCAACTCCGGCCGCATTAACGGTGCTTTATGTTTTGGCTTGTAACCGCGCCTTTCTATGCATGACTTGCAAGAATCAACGTAGTTACGTACTTCGCTAAACATATTTTTCCAAAAATATTTTTCTCGCACTCGTGCAAATGTTTTAGTAAATCCAAAATGACCTGAGAAAGGAGCGTCATGGCAAAGAAATAAAACTTCTCCTTTTAATGCTTCAGGAACTACCAGTTGTTCAAAATATTGCTCTTGTGAGGAATTTCTATCTGGTGCCTGAAAATGGTATAACAGACCTTCTTCGGATAAGAAAAAATTATCCTTTATCTTAGCGTTGCCAACAGTATACTGTTTCTTCCGTAAATCTTCTATGCCGGTTCGTAAATTTGGATCTGCCCACTGTAATTCCTTTATACGCTGCACTTGAGATGCATCCGGGGTAAAGGCTAATGCGTTAATACCTATCTCATTATCAATATGATTTTGTTCTCTCGATGAAAAGTTTTCTGGAATTCTGCTCAGATAATCGGCTACGTAGTTGGTCTTGCCAGCTTCATATTTTATGTCGATGTCATATTCTAATAAAGCCATGGCCCATTTTGCTAACCTGGCATTCTTATCACTAAATTTGTGTAAATATAGCAGAGGTTTATGGTCACTTTTGATGAATATCTTATTGCCTAACAAATAATGCCTCCAATGTCGGACGGCATTTACTATAGCCAATAACTCTCGCTCTATTGTAGGATAATTCTGTTCTGCCGGGTTTAATTTCCTCGACATGAATGATATTGGCACTAAATCGCCTTTGTCATCCTCCTGGCTAAGAACCGCTCCTAACCCATGTTGACTTGCATCGGAATGAATCATAAATGGCTTGTCGAATGACGGATAAAATAAAGTAGGAAGCTTCAGAAGTTTTTCTTTAATTTCGTGGAATGATTTCTCCGCGTCCGGAGTCCACTTAAACCTCGTGTTTGTCTTCTTCAGAAGATCTGTTAATGGCTTTGCCAAATCCGAATAATTTTCCAAGAATTTCCTGTAATAACCTGCCATGCCTAAGAACTGGCGTACATTTTTCACAGACCTGGGTTTGGGAAAATCTTTAACTTTATTAACATTATTCTCGTCCGGCTGAATGCCGTTTTTATCAATCACATATCCCAAATATGTTAAACTCTGTCGCATAAACTTACATTTCTTGGGGGAAAATTTGACGTTATGATCTCTGAATCTCTTAAATACTGCTTCTAATTTTTGTAAATGGGACTCGGGATCCTTCGATGCCACTACGATGTCGTCAACATAACATAGGATTGAAAACTGATTTAATCCAATTAATAAGGCATCCATTAACCTTTGAAACGACGCTGCCGAATTTTTCAATCCCATTGGCGACCTTTTATATTGAAATAGTCCACGATGTGACGTAATAAATGCTGTCTTATGGCAATCTTGGGGGCAATCTCCTGTTGATGAAATCCCTTGGTTAAATCCAAAGTAGAAAATATGTTATTTCCCCTTAATTGATCTATTACTTCGTCGATTCTGGGCAGAGGATAAGAACATGGAATGGTAACTTTATTAATACCTCTCATGTCAATACACATCCTATAACTATTGTCTTTCTTTTTCACGAGGATAAGGGGGCTAGCGTATGGCGATGAACTTTCTTCGATAATGCCAGCCTCTAATAATTCATCCAGCTGTTGATCCAATTCCGCTTTTAATTTCTCGGGCACACGGTACGGACGAGATCTTATGGGAACATCCGACGTGAGGTGTATTTCATGATAAATTAAATTTGTATGCCCCATTTCTTTTGTGGTTCGAGCAAAAACGTCGCTGTAGTTTAATAAAAGTTTAACTAAAGGCCTCCGGTAAGCTGGATCAACGTCGGCCAAATCGAAATCCTGTTCGGAAAGTGGAGGAGGAGACATTTTTGCCGGAGTCACAACTCCCACGTGGTGTTGTGCTTCGAATTGAATCGCGGGCTCCACAGTTACTAATTTTGTATTTTTATTAATGTGCTGCGGCTCTTCTGTAACATTTGCTACTAATACAGAAATAATACCTTTTGAACTAAGCGTATCAACACTTCTGCCTATTCTTAAACGACCCTGGGCAAATGCATTTATGGGTTGAACAAGTATTGGCATGTCAATATGGTTTTTCTCGGGGTCACATCGTGCTAAAATAACTCTTTCGGTTCTAGGGGGAATAATCTCTTTTCGCAATGCTCTGCCTAATTTCGTTCTACTTTTCTGAGTTTGTGGCTGTTCTTCTCGATCAATATGTTGATCCTTAAAACTTATTTTTCCGCCCTGGGCATCCAAAATAATTCCATTTTGGGTTAAAATATCGTATCCCAAAATAATTTGGTAAGCAAAATGCAGAGGGGCCTTAGATACGTAAAATTTGTGAGTGACTCTTCTGTCGCCCATCATAATGGGGATGGTAAACGCTCCAATGATTTCTAATCTATTACCCGTAATTCCGGTAACACTTATGCTGTCAGCTATGGGATGGATTTTTACTTTACGCTTAATCTCTTGGATTGCGTCCTGCGTAATAATGCTTATACTTGCTCCTGAATCGAGTAGACCCAAAAATACTGCGTTTCCAATTTTTACCTCTGTCAGCGGCAAAGATGCATCCTCTATTATCTGACAATTATTAATAACTACTGGGACTGATACTTGGGGTCTGGGTGCGTCCCGGAATCTACCTGGACCCTCTGAAGTTTAAATTCCCATTATTTGTCCTTCCTTGATATGCACCTCTTGCCTGCCCGGAAGCTTGTGAATGCGATGGAGCTTCCGCTCGTTGGTCTGGATTTCCCTGAGAGTTAGAATACCCCGCGCCATTTGTATCTCGCTGTCTATAATTCGAATATTGAGGCGCCGAACGGAACGGAGCTCTGCCTGCCTGTCTTTGCTTTCTGAAATTATCTGTTCGCTGGGGACATCGCTTGACTGGGTGTCCAAATGTACCACATCCGAAACATCGCATATTCTCAAAATTCCGTGGGTTACTTTGAACGGAATTTCCATAGTATTGGTTATCGACGTTCCTGCCTTGAAATGTTAAAAAACGATCTTCTGCTTGCTGCAGTCGCTCGCTCAATTGTTTGGATTCCTTCTGCAGCGTATTTACTACTGCTTCTTGTTGTACCATGTGCTGCTTAAACATGGCGCAAATTTCTGCCATTGCATCGGCAGATCCGCTTTCTTGCGGGACCGGATCTCCATAATCGGCGAAATTGACACTTTTGGACATAATGTGTCTGTTCGCCTCAGCCAGCATTGCAAATTCCACTGCTTGTTCAAAATTACTCGGCCCTTTCGACAGCACTTCTTTTGAAGATTTCTCTCTAACCCTGTCAAAAATTGCGATAATTTTGCTTTGTCAGCAAGAGCATTAACTTGCTGATTATCTGTGTCGCCAATGCCTAAATATGAATGCGCTAATCCTCTTAGCCGCGATTCGTATTGTGCGACCGACTCATTTGGCCTTTGTTGGCATGAATTAAATTTCTGCATTTGTAATGTAATGGGTTGACTAGCGTCGAACCTTCGAATTACTGATTTTTTAAAATTTTCATAGCTGGCAGTATTCCTTATATGCGGTGCTTCATTTAAAAATTCTAACGCCGCGTGTTTCATGCGGGCTTTTGCTGCAAACAGTTTTATGCTATCTGACCAGTTATTAATGGCGGCCAGAGATTCAATCGACTCGAAAAACTGCGTGGCCGAAACAAGTTTATCATTCCCTGAAAATTGGTAAATGAGTGGCAGCATTGATGCCATGGATTGTACTATATGGGGGAATCTGCAATTGTGGGAATTGTGGACGGGGCCGAAGCGCCGTGTGAGGAAGAATCTGACACAAAATTTTGTGGTGGGGAACCTGGCTCTGCCCTCTCGTCGTCTGACATATTGAATACCTAAGTTATACACTAATACCAATTAAAATAATACCTTTCCTTACAACATGCAATTGCGCTTTTACCTAACTCTTAGTAATGAAGTTGTCAAAATAACATCTTTAAGAAAACTTTTGCATGATGCATACAACAAAAGAAAATAATGAACTGCTGCACATGAAGAAAAGAAAACCCATTCAATCCGTACTGCGACGGGGAAAAATACGTGACAGCACGAATGGCTCAAAAGTCACGGCACCAATGTTATATTCAATTATTTGAAACGTTATAATCATAGGAATAATCATATGTTATAAACAAATATTTAGCTCAAACCAATTCACCATAGTTATATACTTTATGAAACAATTCACCATAAATCTTCAAACGTTAATCTGTACCAACGTTACATTCTAATACAAAACACGTGTTAAAGTTATGAACAATGGAACACGTGTTGATGCTATTCATTGGAACACGTGTTACTGTCATCAATGTTAAATACAAGGTGTTAATTTTATTGTTATATTTATTATTATGACCAAATTATAGGTGCATCAGTTACAGATCATTTACCGATTAAATTTACTTTATCGTGCCTTTTTATAACTATGGGACTTTTGTTCTACAGTGATCGTATATGGACAAAAACGTGCCCCTTATATGTACTAGCATATAATAAAGCACGGCGTTGTGATTCACCTTTATCCCATCACTGGAATGGTGGGGGAGTAAAGGTGCCGCTCGTGAAAGAAATCAGAAACATAAACACATATCTTAGTTTACACATACCTTAACTTATGTCTTGTGTGGTTATAAGGAAAACAAACAGGAATCTTATGTGGAAGTAATCAAAATAGTTTAATACGAGAGAATTAGGAACACTAAGGTACCACGTGCGTGGGTGCAGCCGTTAGCAATACCTTACACATAAAATTTACTATTATTACGATTTTTCTCTATAACGTCTCCGATCATTTCTGCATACATCTATCTATATATATAAGTGCAAAGCTTAGTGATTCATTTTACTTCTAGTTCCTTTTCTCCTATGCTTTACTTAAATGTTTTACCTAGCTAACTGGGTTTTCATTGTTTGATCATGACCAATACACACGCCACGTGCTCTGAATAGGGTTATGAATTAATTTAAGCAAGTACATGCAATAACAGGGAAAAGGAAAAATAACTTAACTGGTATTTCCATATGTCTTTCAGGTTTTCAATCCAAATCTTTTTCCAATTGTCAGCGCTGGCAGTACTTCATCTATCTCTCGTCACATCGCTCGACGATCCGCTATCCACGTCTGTCCCTTGTCGCTACACGCACTCCACACTGTTGACCAGTGAAGACCTTCTGACCTTCTGAGCTTCACCTTGTCCGCGGATGCCAAGGTCACTTGACCAGTCTGGAATTCATCTAATCCGTCCGGGGAACGTCACTTCGCTCCCTCCTTGGGAACTGACCCTTCAACTTTTCCGACCCCCTATATCCCCTGGGGCCTAAGTATCGTCACAAGGCTTGAGATTGCCTCCCGCTATCCCCTGGGGCTATCTATGCACGTGCATGTTGGACTAAATTTATTTTAAATAATTTTATTTCCAACACTTGTCACATTTACGCCAAAAATCGGATTGTCATCTTCAAAATTTGTAAATGTAATTACTGATCAGTTATTTTATCTCAAATAAGGAATCTGTGATGTAAATTTTATTTGAATAGAGCATTTGTTTTTTTTTGGTGTTCCCATTTTACCAAACAATAGAGTATATTTGTTGACATCTTTTATAATCGTCTAAAAGCGGTTATGTTCATTTCCATGTGGATTCCCTTCCTGGTCTGGCGGTAAGTCTAATTTTCTTTTGGCAGTGTACCCACTGTCTTGGAGCAAACGAAGCTTTAACAAAGCAGGGAATTTGTGGCTAGAAAGAACCTTTTCTCTTTCGAAGCTGCTAACTAATACACCACATTAAAACATGGCTCAGGTTTATAACGCGTTCACCGACGATAAATGAACCATACCCCGTACTGAAATACACAATTAAATTGTAATATAGGTAGCATTTAATACCCCTACGTATTGATATTTGACAGTTATCTAGGTAGCCATCGTATAAATAGCAAGAAATACTTTATTGAAGGAAATTTCTATAGTCGTTGACACCCAAAATGCGAATCACAGAACAATACAGATTGAAAGAAATATTTCTTTTTAGGAAAATTCTACAATTTTACAGGCAACGTGAGACCTTTATGAGCGATACTCTTAACAAAACCCAATGCTCTAAAGTCCTTTCCTCTTTCTTCAGTGTTTAAATCATTAAAATTCCATTGCAACAGTAATTGATTAATTTTACTCTTACCTTTCTAAAACCTAATCATTGCCAAGAGGAAGAATCAAAATTAAAACCGTATAAATATATTATTTCCGGAGTCCTTTTCTGCCAAAGAAAAAAATAATAATGTCATAATGATCTGCACTGTGATATCATCACTCAACATTCTTGTAGGTTAACATTTCTCTTCCGCTTTTTAGGCGATGAATAGACTCGGAAGAATGTTTTGCACTGTCCCTTTAAACAGATTCCTAGAACCTTCTTTGGTTTTTCTTTCATTGATAATTTAACGAACACCCTGACCAAGTTGATGACCTATAAACAGCAGCCGGTCTTTAATTTAGAGCCACTGGTTCCAATGCAAAGATAGAGCTAGTACCGTAAGACAAAAACAACAACGATGCCTCATCGGGATTCGAACACGGATCCTTCATGGTTGAATGGTCAGAAAACAGCGTTTAGAGCACTGGGCCACAGGGGCCGCCTTGATAACTTGATACTGCAAAATACTGCTCTCACAGAAAATAAATTTTATATTCCTCACAATCATTAACTTCTCGTAACCGTCGTAGCAGCTCAATGTTATGGACAAAAAGGAATTATATTGGTGGTTATCGAAATATGGTGAAAAAATTACGAATTCACTCATAAAATTATTGTTCCCATTGAATCGGCTAAGATTTTTCAACTTTCATTAATTTGTTGTGAATATAAGTCATAGTCTGCCACTCTTGCAGTTCACTTTAAAATTGTTCTTGGGTTACGTATCTTAAATTAATTAAAACTAGTTAATATTTTTTGAATTACATCTTTTCCACCATCAACGTTTACTGACCTTGGTATTCACATATTGGCGACGAGTGTTTCTTTCTTTATTTTACGGTTCATAACGAATTCATTGATTTTTTTAGGAAAAAATGGTTTGTGAGGCATCAATTCATAGCACGGAAGGAAATGAACAATAATTTTAAGGGAGAAAAGATAAACGTTGATTGGAAGTGCAAAGAAATTGTTATAATATTGAACAAGAAAGATGACACCGAATTTTCGGCTGTAATAAGCACCTCTTTTCAATCCGTTCTGACACAAATTAAGTTTATCAAAGCTATTCAAAGTTAATGGAACCGGTATGGAAAACAATAGATCTCACGAAAGAAACGAGATTTTCAATCGGGAAATCAGATTTTCCCTCAGGTATTGCGGTAAACGGAATCGTGAGCTTACGAACCCTTTGAAACAGAGACATCGAAATATAAGATGTGACTTTATTTTCCCTGGTGGGAAAACCATGCATTATTTTAGAAAGAAAGTATTCTCAAAAGGTTTATCCATATAAGTGGTATCGTTCCAAGTAAAAAAAAAATACATTTAGTCGAGTTTACAGGAGCCCAGATTTTCCTACAAATACATCAGAAGCAGAAACTAACGCTTATGCCACTGGTGGCCAAACCATTCTTTACCAAACATTAGAAATTATGTGAAAAATATTTTCCATCAGGCCTTGTATGCGATGCAGGAAGAATTTTTCAAATCGAAGTTTTAGGAAAAAAATACGAGTAGTATCTGTAAACGAACGACGTTTTTTTAATCAAGAATTTAGAAGCTCATATTTTGCTTCAAATACATCAGGAGCGGAAATTAAGATTTACGCCCCCTGGTGGCCAAAACATTTTTTTTACAAAAATTAGAAATTATGTGCAAACGATTTCCTATCAGGAACTGTATCCGCTGCAGAAATATTTTTTCAAATCGGAGATTTAGAAACAAAGATATAGGGGAAGCGCAATTTTCCGCCCCCTAGCGGAAAGTCTATGAATTACTTGAAAATTTTGAAATTATTTGAAACACATGTCACACTGCAAGCACTATACAACAAAGAAGGAATTTTTCAAATGGGACTGCTAGAAGTAGAGATATTGACAAAAATAAGATATACCTCTAAGCCTCCTGGCGTCGAAACCATGCACTATTTAAAGAAGAAAATGTTCCTAAAAGTTTTGTAGACATGAGTAGCAACGGTCAACAAACGACGTTTTTTTCAATCGAGAATTTAGAATCTCATATTTGCTGAAAATACATCAGAAGTGGAAATTAAGGTTTACTCCCCCTGGTGGCCAAATCAGTTTTTTACAAAAATTAGAAATTATGTGCAAACGATTTCCCACCAGGACCTGCATCCGGTGCAGAAAGAAGTTTTCAAATCGGAGATTTAGAAGGAGAGATATAGCGGGAAACGCAATTTACTGCTATGCCCCTAGCGGAAAGTAAATGAATCCCTTGAAAATTTTGAAATTATATGAAAAACATGTCACACGGACAACACTATCCAACAAAGAAGGAATTTTTCAAATCGGACTCCTAGAAGTAGAGATATTGGCAAAAATAAGGTATACATCTATGCCCCTGGCGAAGAAACAGTAGAATATATTAGATAGAAAATATTCCAAAATTGTTTATCGAAGTGAGTAGCATCAGTCCAGAAAAGAATTTTTTCAATCGATATTTTAGAAGCTCAGATTTTATGGCAAATACATCAGAAGCAAAAATAACCCTTACGCCCCCTGGTGGACAAAGTATTCTTGACCAAAAATTTTAAATTATATGCAAAAGATTTTCCATCAGGAGATGTATCCGCTGAAGTTTTAGAAGAAGAGTTATTCGGGAAAAATGGCATTAATTTTACGCCCCTAGCGGAAAATCTATGCGTAATTTGAGAAAGTAACTATATCTAAACTACTCTTCGACATAAATGGAATCGAAAGATAAAATCATATTTTCAATCGGATGTTTAGAAGCAAATATGTGGAATAAAACGTATTTTAGGATTCGATATCATCTGCCTTTACGCCCTCTGGCGGCAAAATTGTACATTGTAAAAAAACCGAAAGAAATTATCATCATTCGCATATTGCAAGCTTCCCAATGCAAGAATAATTTTTCAAATATGACTAATAATTGCAGAGATATCGTGGGTAGAGACGGACGGACGGACAATTCTATAACATAAGCACGATCTTTTTTTACAAAAGACGTGCTAAAAATGATATATACAGAATATTCCGAAAGCACCCTCACAGTAGTTTCCTTAAGAAAATTTATTTTACTGAAATTCTTTCAATAAGACTAACCATAATCCTGTACTCAAATATACTGTAATTTTCATATTAAAAAGCCAGATTTTTTTTTCTTTTTTGGTTAAGGACCTCCGTGGTAAACTCAATGTGTTATCAGTAGTGGTCTGTCTTAAATTTCGGAACACTGGTCCGAGGAAATTGTGAGATCCAAAGCCGTTGGACAAACACAACATCGAAGTCTGCCTGGGATTCGAACCCACTCCGCCTTCCGGGCGTCGAACAGCACGTTAAATATGCGTAAATGTCGATATCTCTAACGTAAATTACGGCAGCAGAAATTTCCGCGCATTGCATTTGGATACAAGAAAGTCTGTTTTGTTCTCATTTCGAATGTTTTAAGTCCTCACTTAATAGTTCAGGTTTCATCTTGAGGGGATTAAAGTGACCAATATGTTTGACAATATTCCTACGGAAATTCTCGTACATAACAGTGGTGTCTCTCTTTATTCCCCTGTTTCTCTGACATCAGTGTAAACAACACATAAAAACTGCAATATAAAATTTCAGAAGATACACTTAAAGACTCTCAGAAACTTCTGCTAACTAACTTTATCTAGACATAACAGAGCATTCAAGATATTTAGTTGGAAATGTTTACATAGTTAAGAAAACTCCATTGGCATTGTATGTTGCAATTTCAAATAGTGTTAATGTTTCAGCTGAGGAAAACGAGAGAAACGGATTTGTTGACTAGCACTTGATTGTTTTAAAGCACCTTCGGTAAATCGGCAGAACACCATTGTCGGAGAATTCTGTGAAAGAAATATTCTCAAAATACCTGGAAAAGTGTCAGAATTATTAACACAACAATCAGACATCTCTGAATTGTCTGAATTTAGATTTCATTACGTAGCATTAATCACATCAAAAAACATAAAAATTACATCGGCCTAGATAGGGAATCGAACCCGAAAATTAATAACGTCGTAGAGACTAAACTCAATGAATTAACGTATTTTCGAGCAAGGCACAAACTTTAATGTTAGAAACGCTCATTTTCCGGGTACCATGCTTTGCGAACAACTCTTTCTTCTAAATTATGCTTCATGAGCATTTACTTAAAAACCAAATTATTGAGTTTTGATAATCACAGAGAGAGAGAGATATTTCCTACCTGAGGTTGAGAGACCCGAACCCTCAGCGCTCTGCGCCTTTTGTCAGGTGAAAAAGAGAAATATTAGATGTTTGGGAACAGATTTCCCTGATAGAATAGTACGAAAGAAAAGTATGGAAATATTAGAGGAGAGGGAGTAGACGGTTACCCGTTAAGAAGTGAAGTTGTAAGCTGCCCTACATACTTACCTGTAACAACAAGCCATTTCAAGTGCTATTTCTCTCCGCAGAAAAATGCCCGGTACACCTGTGCCACAGAAGAGCACAGGGGGAAAGGAAAGAAAGGACACGGGAGAGGGGAACCTGGAAAAAAAAACATCACACACAGAACATCTTTCCCAGAGAAAATCGTTTTTGAACACCGGGTAAGACAAAACTGGCCATTTGTTCAGTGTTGCTCGCCAGCCAATGAGAGAAAAGATTTTTCCCCATTGGTTTACAGAATTTTTTCACTGGTTTACTTATGTTGATTCTTGACAGGCATGTCAGATTAACCATAGCTGAGGTGGTGTGATCACAAAGTTACACCGATCGAGGTTTCAAATGCAACATTTTGCTCGGCTCTTAAAAGAGCCTTTTTTTTTTTTTTTTTTTTTTTTTTTTAATCAAGGAAAAACAACAACAAATTTTAACATAAAAGGCAAGACCAACAATACGTTTTTTTTTAAGGGCAGAGATATTTAGTACAAAAGAGATAAATCTTTTATGCAACATTTTGCTCGGCCCTTAAAAAAGCCCCCTTTTTTTTTTTTCTCATTTTTAATTTAACTCAGGTTTCTTCACATGAGTGAAGTATGTTTTCAAAACAGAGTACGGCTCTTAGAGGAGCCCACCCCCTTTTTTTTTTTATTTAACGAGATTAATTCACATCTGTGAAGCAAGTTTGTAATCAGAGTAAGGCCCTTAAAAGAGCCTTTTTTTTTTTTTTCCACATTTTTTATTTAACAAGGTTTCTTCACCCTCTAAACTCTAGACCCAATTATTGTTATTTTTTTTGTTAGGGTAGCTGTGAATTGGGTTCATTTCTGGAACTTTATTCAAGATAGTTTTTGGCCTTTTATAACTGTCAGTTTCATTGATAGTATAGTTAATGGCAGCTCTGACTAGAGGATTAGGATGAATCTTAGCTTTTCATAGTATCTATAAGCTAAGTCATACAGCGTGTAATGGATGGAGTTAATATTTGGCATGCTTCGGATAGCATGGTTTGAAGTTCTTCCATCAAGTCCAACCATATATCGTAGGGTTTTATTTTGAAATGAGGTAATCTTATTTTTCTGCTGTTTGTTGCAGTTACCCCAGATAGGACAGGCATAAGTAATAACAGGGCTGATACAGGCTTTCCATATCAAAGTTTTGTTTTTTCTGCTAAGCCTTTTATTTTTTATTGTTGGCTGGAGACTTCCTCTGATCTTAAGAGATTTGGACACAGTTTCTTTAATATGCTTGTTCCAGTTTAGGTTGTGGTCCATAAAAAGTCCTAAGTATTTAACATCATTTACCCAAGGTATTTTTTTTATACATTTCTATTTCAAAGTCTGGATTGTGATTGCATTTAATCCTAGAAAATAGAATTGCTTGAGTTTTTTTCGGTATTGATTTTAATTTTCCAATCTAAGAAATATTTCTCAAGTTTTTGAACATAATGTTGCAACATGAAAGTTGCTTGATTTTTATTTTTGGAAGTATAAGCGAGTGCAGTGTCATCAGCATAGAGAGCTGTAGTCAGATTCCTGTTATTATAGTTGGGAAAGTCTGACGTAAAGATAGAGTACAGCGTTGGTGCGAGTACACTGCCTTGAGGTACACCAGCTTCGATTTTTTTTAACGATTTTTTCCCATTGATTTTTACACAGAATGTTCTGTTAGTGAGGTATGATTTGATTATATGTATAATCCAGGGTGGGAAATCATGTGCTATTAGCTTGTAGATAATTGCCTCATGTGGGCATTTATCGAATGCTTTTGCCACATCCAGAAATATGGCTGCTGTGTGTTCTTTTTTTATAATTCCTTCAGCACATTTTTCAGTTATTCTAGAGAGTTGGTGCACCGTGGAGTGTTTATCTCTAAAACCTCCTTGAGTAAATGGAATTACTGGGAATTCCTCACAGAATTGTTGCATTCTAATAAGAATTATTTTTTCAAAGATTTTTCCCATGGTTGGGAGCAACGAATTCGGTCTGTGATTTTCAGGAATTGCCGGGTTTTTGCCTGGCTTGGGTAATAGTATTACCTCTGCTGTCTTCCAAATATCAGGGAAATAATTTAATTTAATGGCACAATTGTATATTTTAGTAAGGGTTTGTACATACTCTTCCGGTAGTGTTTTCATAATTTTATTATTTATGCCATCATTGCCTGGTGCCTTTTTATTTTTAAGATTATTAATATGAAACCTAACTTCCCTTTCACTGATGGGTAGTGGTTTTTCAAAGTCAGGAGGAACAAAAATTTTTTTGGCCCTTAAAAGGCCTTTTTTTATTTCTGATCTTTTCAGTTTCGTGCGTTCCGGACCCGCGAGAGGTCGTAGCACCTTTAACTTGTCTATCGGACGTAAAAGAGGCCGTAGCACCTTTAACTTGTCTATCGGACGTAAAAGAGGCCGTAGCATTTTCTACTTTTGGCTGCTGTTTTCTATGCCTTGTGCTTCTATTTTTTTTAAAAGAGACTTTCTCTTTGCTTTTAATTGGGGATGTTAATACAGGTTTTTTTACTAGTAAATTCTTCATAGAGTTGTGCACTTTGGGCGATGACTCTAGAATTTTCAGCATCCTCCGCGTGTCTAAAATAAGTATTCAGGGCCTTTTTCATTTTAATGGCTACATCAGTGTCAGGGATGTCATTTATTTTAAACTGTTTTTCTAGTGAGTTTGCAAAAATTTCTGCATTTTCTTCGTCAGTTCTAACTACCGTCCCATCTTCTTTTTGAAGGGTGGGAGTAATTTGACATTTTTATTTTGCAAGCTCGACGTAAGATTCCATAGAGTCATTTTGTTTTTTTTATCCGAATTTTCAGAGTAGTCAATATGAGCCTCCTCTAATACTTGACCCCATGACCCATTCTCGAATTTTCTGATTTCTCTTTTAATTTGTCTATTTATGCAGCAATAAAGGTCATAGAACGTTTTATTTCTTGTTCTTTGCCACTTGCTTCGGTACCTATTTTTTTCTTTTATAAGTTCCAAAATTTCTTTGGGTAAATAGTACGGATTTTTTTCTCTTTAGCAGGAGTTTGACATTCTTCCATAATTTTTTTAATGGCGAGGTTAAAGAGTTTAATAGCTGTGTCAGTTTCTTCTTTGCTATTACAGTCTCCAATTACTGGGGGTGGCACTAGTTTAATTTCCCCTTCAAATTGCTTGAAATTAGTGACCATTTTGGGTGCTACCTTCACAGTTTTGTCAGTATAAAGCTGGAGGTGAACTGGATTGTGGTCAGAGGAGAGTGCCGCCTCAGTATAAATTTCAAAGTAATATTTATTATTCTTCAGGAGTGCAAAATCTAGTATATTGCTAGTTCCTCTGAGTGCCGTTCGTGTGGGTTTAGATGGCGCCCCCAAGTCAATGTTTTGGTTTAAAAGATATCTGAAAATATTGTTCCCACTTTTATTAGCTCTTGGGCAGTGCCAATAGCGGTGTTTACTATTAAAATCTCCTGCAATGACCGTAGGAATATTTTCTTCGAAAAGCTTATCTAGAGCTTCCCTGGTAATAGTGTGTTTGGGATGATTGTATAGTGCCGTAAATTTAATCGGGTTATTTTTTGTTTGAATAATAACCGAGTGCGCTTCCATGCCATCCTCTGTGTTGCATATCGCTTCACTTTGCTCTAGTTTATCTTTCACTGCAATCAAAATTCCCCCACTTTGGGAGGTTTTGTCTTTTCTGTAAACCTTGTAGTTGGGAATTTTGAATTTAATTCTGTCCATTAGCCAGGATTCATTAATTAGAGCAATATCAATTTTTTTGTATTTTAGGTAGGCTAAGAATTCTCTATGCTGCCTTTTGATGCCTTGCGCATTCCAAATTAATATGTTAAGTACATTTGTTTCAGAGGAAAGAAATTCATCCTCGGTTTTTTTTTCATCATTTTTTACTGTTTCAATTTTATTTATATTGCTGTTAATTTCGATAACTTGGTCAGAATTACAATTGATTGCTTCCTTGCTTTTGACCAGTTTGGCAGCTAATTCTGCTATTTGATTGATGGTCCATTCACCATTTTTTTGTTTTTTATCGGTTTCTCCATTTATTCTTTTTTTCGTAAGTTTCTCCCTTGTGGACATTCCTTTAACTTTTTTAATTAATAGGTCAATTTTGCTTTCTTCCTCAGAGAATGAGGGAAAGGTTCCATTAAGAGGGCGTTTTTCTTCCTCAGAGAAGGAGGAAAATGAAAAAGAACGGCCCCTAAATATGCCGTTGTTTTTTAACCCTTCCTCAGAGAAGGAGGAAAATGAAAATGAACGGCCCCTAAATATGCCGTTGTTTCCCCCCCCTCCCCAGAGAAGGAGGAAGATGAAAATGATCGGCCCCTAAATATGCCGTTGTTTTTTTCCCCCTTCCTCAGAGAAAATGGGCAAGGGTAACGAGGTGGTGCACCAACCAGGCAGCATTCCGCTGTCCATTTCCTTGCTTGTTTTTAAGACATCTTTCTCTACGGCTGTGCTGCTGACAGTAGTACTATCTTGGGCACTATTAACAGCATTTAACCGAAGCATTTCTTCATCGTTGTTATTAGCATACTGCAATTGAGCCTCTTCATTACAGTTATTTTTTTCTGCCTCTTTAATTTCTTTGCTAAGCCTGCCAGCGAAATATTTTGGTTTTTCCACGGTTGGAGTAACCAGTTTTTTTTGCTTATGCGTAGCATTTTCATCTATATTTTTATCAACATCAACAATTAATTTCTCTATGACTTTTGTGTTTTGGAATTTTTTTTGCGATATTCTGTTATTTTTTCTTGTGGCACAGAATTCTGTATCAGGCTCTTAAAAGGGCCTTTTTTTTTTCTCGCCTAGATATTTGTCAACATCGGCAATCAATTTCTCTGTCATATTTGTGTTTCGGAAATTTTTGCGATGTTTTTCAAACCTTTCTTTTAGCACAGAGTTCTGTACATTGCTTTTAGGGACAACTCTTTTTTTCTCTGTGTAATAAATTAATATTACGCAGGTATTTATTTGTATCATTTTTCATTAGATCTGTGTCATTTACAGCATTCTTTATTTTTGAGCTTAACTTATGCTCATAGGATAACTGAGGTTGTTCCTTTTTTCAACACTTTTTGTGTTTTGTATTTGCACAGTTATTTTTTTGAAAAAAGTACTCGGCCCCAAAAAGGGCCTTTTTTTTTTTCATTGCAAAAGCCTGACGCCGAAGCCGTCTCAGGTCTGTTTTCTAAAAAACCTTCCTCTTGGGTAAGGTTGTCCGGAATTTTCTCGGACTTTTCATAAATCATATCTGGTATTTTCTCAGATATTCCATCGCCCGGGCATCCCACCGGTGTTTTATTGATAACTGAAAATTTTACAAATATCCCATCGCCCGGGCATCTCTCCGGTGTTTTAATGATATCTGAGATTTTATCAGATATCCCATCGCCCGAGCATCTCTTCGGTGTTTTAATGATATTTGTAATTTTTTCAGAAATCCCATCGCCCGGGCATCTCACCGGTGTTTTTTTCATATCTGATATTTTCTCAGATATTATGTCTGGAATTGGCACAGACATACAAGAGTCATCGACAACTTTTTTGTCAGATGACGTGCCTAGATTTTTCTGAGGCACAGAATAAGAAATTTTTATACCTACCAATCTTCTTCTTGTTCTTTTTTGGATACTATGACAAAGTTCCGGCGGAAGGTTCTTAATTCTTCTAGATCTTCTTGGATCTGGCTTTTCAGTTGACTCCGGATTTCCCGTGAAAGTAGATGTGGAACGGGAAACGGCATTGCTTTTCTTGGCGTCAGGCTTTTGCTCTACAACATCAGAACTTGAAATTCTCTTAATTTTTTCGATGGGCTTGAAGCTGAAACGAAGAGAAGTGGATTCGAGAAAATTTTAATAGAGCTTTGAAAAAAGCTTAACAACTAAAAGATCCCCTAACCGGACTGATTCGGATAGACTGGTAACCCAGAAAATATCTAATCGCAGAACAAGACGAACGGCCGACGACGACGAAAAGCTTGCACTAAAGTTCACTCGCAGGAGCTCACACGATGTGCGACCTTCCTGCACGGAATCCAAAGGGCAACTGTTGAATAATGTTTGAAAATCACATATCGTTTGTGTCTTATACATATACAATTTTTTGAATAAGAGTTTGGTAAGTATTAATTTTTGCTTTATGATCTCACAGGGACGCACTCAGTATGGCGCTTGAAAATGTTTTGTCATAAAACAATCTCATAATGGGCAAAACCGCAAAACAACCAAATATGGAATAATTTCCTAACAAATTTACAGAGACATGTTAGTGTTCGTGTTCTTTTGCAATATAATCTTTCGGGGCCCAAAGAGGGATTTAGCGAAATTTATGACAGCATTTGCCGATAAAAGGGTTTCGCCACATCATTTTCATTCAAATTGAAAATTTTCATGTTAAGCTATTTGACGCAAATTTAAATGGCTGTAGAAACACACCTTTACTTTGTTCACCAAAATAATAATGCTCATTTCTTTGAATTCCAGTGCTACTTTGTTTCACTTATGCAATCCTGCTGTCTTCGTCACGAAGACAGCAAGATTTACTTAAAGCGATACTTTATACTGGACATTTGTTAACTTCGGACGTGTCATTGTAACGCGATTGAAAATCCCCAAGCAGTGCAATTATCCGTAGCGTTTATTCTTAGCAGAGCATCGTACTGTTGAAACAATTCTTGACGAGTACGGAAACGTGCAGCAATTTTTAATCGTTCCGATTTGTCATCATAGACATTCTACCACAAATGCTTCGATTACAGTAAAAGCTTCTATTCTTCATTCACTGGAAATGGCACAACTGATTGTTGATTCGGACAACCCGACAAACGTCGCCACCTTTTGCTAGGAGTGCCCTTGTTCTCGGCCAAAACGGATGGCTAACTTTTGCAACTTACTAACATCACCTTTAGGAATCACAGTTACAGATGTAAAATAAAAAATGTAGAATGCATCGTCGTTTAACTGCACATGAGATTAGCTTATTGTGATCTATCGAACGGAATTGTTGATTTGAATGCAATGTCCTTTCTACCTGAATACCAAGAAGTTGTGTAAGATTTTTTTCTAGTGCATGGATGGAGATGGTCTGAGGTTCTCAACGCGGGAGAGGAGTGAATGATGGCTTTGTCTAAAGACACTCGATATTTCATGACTGTCGAAAGAGTAGCAGCGTATTCGGGAATGGCAACTACGTATAATCCACTGAAATGCTCACGGTTGTCTGAAAATTTCTCAACAAATAAATAAAAATAATTCTTCCTCGAGAGCCCCGAAGTATCGTGAATTCAAATAAGCTTTGAAATTTCTTTTCTTTCGTTAAAATCGTCAAGTGCCGCATTACCGGCTACCCTAATCAGTTATCGCAAAGTTCTCCCGCAAAATGTATGATTCCATCGTGCCCTTGTTCAGAATTATGCAAACAATTTGTTGGTGAGATCAAGCGGTTTACTAAATGAACAACATTTAATTATATCTGTTAAGTTAAAAATATAAAGGTTATTTAAAGGTTTACACTAAAAAAATCCAATTGTTTATCAAAACACTAGCATAAATTAACAAAATAATGCATGGTATTTTGAAATATTAAATTAAGGGATCAATCCAATTTCATAATATTTCTAAAAAACAAATGTACATGCTGCGGCTTACATAACCGTATTCTTTTTTTCTAAACACAAATGTACATGATGTGGCTTACATAACCGTACATTTAGGAGAATTTATTCGGTTTTCTGGATCATAAGGTGATCAATAAAATATTGTAGAACGTTATTTTATATTAATGATAGTGTCACCATAGCATGTGAAGTATGATTAAAATAGCTTGTGATAGAGAGCACGCCGTAAACGTTGACGATCAGGCATATCATGTAGTGAATGCCTCTCAAAATGATGATTATTTTTTTCTCTTATTAGTTAAGAAACTCAAAAAAATTAAATCATTAAGAGCCCTTTGTCTTTGTACATTGATCATCGATAATATTTCAAGTGAGATAAACGGACATTACGTTTTGATATGGAGCACTGAAGTTTTGACTTTTTTCAATAGCTAAGTGTTTGGAATACGTGAAAAATTGTCGTCGACGACGATTAAAAACATATGTAAACACATACTCTAAATGTTAATTTTTTTTACTATTAAAAACATTCAATTAAAGACATGAGTTTTTTTTCGAAGCCGCGATCTCTATATTATTAGATGGGAATACTGAAAACACATAAGAACTTATGAAGACGATGTGGTTTCGTATTAGAAGACATGACATCTTTATTTTAAAGACACCGGAGTTGAATAATAATGAAACACATATAGCGTATTAAATCACATTTAATTTTTGTGGTGTAGTCAGCACAAAGATTCGCCAAGCTTTCGGACTCCACTGGGAGGCTTCTTCAAGGCAAGGGTAGACACAAAAAAGCATTTTTTGTGTCTACCCTTGCCTTGAAGAAGCCTCCCAGTGGAGTCCGAAAGCTTGGCGAATCTTTGTGCTGACTACACCACAAAAAATTAAATGTGATTTAATACGCTACAGACATGGATCTTATGAAGTCGATGTGACTTCTAAAAATCTGATATATTTTAATTGAGTGTTTTGAGTACTAAATAGTTTTTAACATTTAGAGTATGCGTCTACATATGTTTTTAAACGTGTTCGATGAAAGTATTTTACGTATTCCATGTTTTTAACACGGATAATTTCGAAACTGCATCTAAGTGTTTGTACTTTCAAAGTCTCATTTTCCATTCGAGGAAACCATAATGTACAAATAGAATTGCGAAATAATGTTAAAAAAATACAGGCCCTGTATTTCTCCCCTGCAATTTTTCTAAGAAGGAACGTTTCACAGGAACTTATTTCTCGGATTGCTTTACTACAACAACGCTGAGAATATCCCATACAAAGAGAACAAGAAAGTTGACATCGAATTTTCGGGTGTAATAAGCACGTCTTTTGAATCCGTTCTGTGGCAAATTAAATTTATCAAAGCTATTCAAAGTCAATGGAACCGGTATGGAAAACAAAAAATATGAACAGAGAAAGAAGATTTCAGTCGGGTTTTTAATCCATCAGATATTGCAGTAAACGGAATCGTGAGCTTACGAACTCTTAAAAACGGAGATATGGACAAAAATAAGATGTGACTTTACGTCCCCTGGTGGGAAAACCATGCGTTATTTTAAGAAGAAAGTATTCTCAAATTGTTTATCCGTATAAGCGGTATTGGTCAAAGAAAAAAAAAATTAGTCGAGTTTTCAGGAGCCCAGATTTTGCAACAAATACCTCAGAAGCAGAAATTAACACATATGACCCCTGGTGGCTAAACCATTTTTTACCAAATATTAGAAATTATGTGAAAAATATTTTCCATCAGGTCTTGTATGTGATACAGGAAGAATTTTTCAAATCAGAGTTTAGGAGCAGACGCAGAAAACGCAAGTTACATTTGTGCCCCTAGCGGAAAGTGTATGTTTACTTGAAAATTTTGAATTAATAGGAAAAACATTTCGCATCGGAAACACTATCCAACAAAGAAGGAATTTTTCAAATCGTACTCTTAGAAGTACGATTAAAAATTCCTTCTTTGATGGATACAGTTAAAGAAAAAAGATATACATCTACGCCCCCTGGCGTAGGAACCATGCATTTTTCAAGAAGAACATTTTTTCTAAAAGGTTTGTCGACATGAGTAGTATCGGTCAACAAACGACGTTTTTTTCAATCGAGAATTTAGAAGCACATATTTTGCTGCAAACACAACAGAAGCGGAAATTAAGATTTACGTCCCCTGGGGGCTAAACTATTTTTTTACAAAAATGTGAAATTATGTGCGAACGATTTCCCGTCAGGAGCTGTATCCGGTGCAGAAAGAATTTTTCAAATCGGAGATTTAGAGCTGAGACATAGGGGGAAACGCAATTTACCGTTACGCCCCTAGCGGAAAGTCTATGAATTACTTGAAAATTTTGAAATTATATGAAAACCATGTCACCCGGAAAACACTATCCAACAAAGAAAGAATTTTTCAAATCGGATTCTCAGAAGTAGAGATATTGACAAAAATAAGATGTACATCTACGCCCCTTGGCGTAAAAACCATGTACTATTTTAAGAAGAAAATGTTTCGAAAATTTTTGTCGACATGAGTAGTATCGGTCAACAAACGACGTTTTTTTCAATCGAGAATTTAGAAGCTCATATTTTGCTGCAAATACAACAGAAGCGGAAATTAGGATTTACGCCCCTGGTGGCCAAACTATTTCTTTTCAAAAATTAGATATTATGTGCAAACGATTTCCCATCAAGAGCTGTATTCGGTGCAGAAGGAATTTTTCAAATCGGAGATTTAGAAGCAGAGATATAGGGGGAAACGCAATTTACCGCTACGCCCCTGGCGGAAAGTTTCTGAATTACTTGAAAATTTTGAAATTATACGAAAAACATGTCACACGGAAAACACTATCCAACAAAGAAGGAATTTTTCGAATCGGACTCCTAGCAGTAGAAATATTGACAAAAAAAAAAAGATGTACGTCTACGCCCCCTGTCGGAGAAACTGTGGAATATTTTAAGAAGAAAATATTCCGAAAAGGTTTATCGATGTGAGTTGCATCAGTCCACGAAATAATTTTTTAATCGATATTTTAGAAGCTACGATTTTATGGCAAATGCATCACAAGGAAAAATTAACACTTAAGCCCCCTAGTGGTCAAAGTATTCATTACCAAAAATTTGAAATTATATGCAAAAGATTTTCTATCAGAAGATGTATCCGCTGAAAAAAATGTTCTAAATCGGAGTTTTAGAAGAAGAATTATCGGGGAAAATGTCATTTACTTTTACGCCCCCTAGCGGAAAATCGATGTGTAATTTAGCACATATATCTAAAATACTCTTCGACATAAGGGAATCGAAAGATATAATTTTTTTTCAATCGGATGTTTAGAAGCAAATATGTGTAATAAAACGTTTTTTTTAATTCGACAGCATCTGCCTTTACGCCCCCTAGCGGCGAAATTGTATATCGTAAAAAACACGAAATAAAGTATCATTATTTGCATATTTCAAGCTTCCCAATGCAAAAAGAATTTTCAAATCGGACTAATAGTTGCTGAGATATCGTGGGTACAGACGGACGGACAAACCGATAACAGAAGCACGATCTTTTTTTACAAAAGACGTGCTAAAAATTGTGTGCGTATATTTTGTCATAACTGCATTACACAGTTGGTGAAACAAAATCTTGCCATTACAAAACGGGACACATCATACCTTTTGAAATTTATAATATTCAGTTTTCCAACAGTATCATCCTCATTTTAAAAGAAAGTAGGCGAGACACATTTTGGTTTGTAATATCAAATCCTTCTCCTAAAAAGAAAAAAATATATTTTCTGAATAGTAGAAAGGAAGTAATCAATTTTTCACGAAACTACTGCCGAAAGGTAACATAAGTTGGAAACACATTTCGTACCACATCTCTGTGACAAGTGACTGATCTAAAACAAGAAGTATATCATAGTGTATAACGTACATACAGTCACTAGAACTTCACCTCCAGAAATGTACTTTTAATTCTTCAATTTTATCAGCTCGAAAAGAAGTCACAGCATTCATTCTATCTGAGAGAAATTCCACAAGATGATTTAAATAATTCGTCTCATGTTTCGGCCATTCTAAGAATAGATTTCCAAGCAATTGATTGAGTGAAATTCCTGGGTTGCTAAAGGTTGATTTTTACACTTCGTTCAAGATTGTCCCAAAAATTATCGGTGAGTATTAAATCAGACGATTTAGATGGCCAATCCGTGGGTCCCAATATTATATCACGCTCTTCACACCAATCCATAATGGGTTTAGCTCTATGGATTTTACAACTGTACAGAGTTTATACGAGAACACATTTAACTCACTCAGGATTGAACGTTTCTTTAAACTTCTTTTGGCCCTACGTCTTGCATCATCGGAGTATACGAAAAATGTGGATTCACCAGACCATACGATAGCCAGTCACTAATCAACCGCCGATATCCAGTAAACTTTAAAAGAAACTAATCGAGTTTTTTTGTGAGTTGAAGTTAAAATTGATTTTAATCTTGCTACTCTACTGTAGATATCACCTCGATGAAGTTTCTACGCGATTTTCTCTCAGATGTAGATACATGTGGTCACTTATAAACAGACTGGAGGAGTGCCCGATTTGCGTGAAATCTGTTTCCGTTGACCTGTGGAGACATCCTGCGATGGGACCCCTGGTCAAAACAGGATTTATTTCAAACTTCTTTTATTTTCAATCTTATTTGACTTATTCCAATCATTGTAAGCACATAAATGTATTCTTTGCAAATACCTGCAAATTCAGCAACTTCCTTAATGTTGTTACCTTTTGACCGGCCTAAAGTAATGACAATTTTCCACAGTCACTTTAATCTGTCTTTCAATTCATTGATTTTATTTTTCGAAATTTTCAGCATAAACTTTTGCCTGTAGAAACAAATAACTTATAAAAATTTTTACAGTTGTGCCCAAGAATAAATTCTGCTAATTATAAAAGGAAAATTTGAATAACACTGCACTGAATACTGGATGTTCGTATTGAAAACTTCCAAAGATTTTTGACATTATTTTATTATTGAAACGTAATTTCAATTTATCTGTTGATTTGTGGCATTTTAAATAGAAAGATACCTTTCCACTTATAATGCCAAAGAGAGTTGCATAAACATTAAGGTGACAGAGAAAAATTTTACTTAAAAGGATTTTGTTTTATTTCAATTATTTTAACATTGCATGGCAAAAATAATTCGAAAGTAGCAAATAAATTTACGCAATCATGTATCTAATTGCAGAAAGTATAGGAATTGATGTTAACTTCCTAAAAAGCAAAGACATTTTTCACTAAATTTTTCGAAATTTAAAATATATATAATTAGCATTTAGTCACCTTTTAAATATCCTTTATGTTTCTTAGTGTTCAAAAGGAATGGAGATCCCCGTATGTAAATGATGTGTGCTATAAAAAACTTTTACATTGTTTCAATAGATTTATTCTGAACTAATGAAACACAAACTTTGTGATAAAAGACAATGTGTTTTCAAATGCCATACTTTATACAAGAATTACTAAACGTACTGTTAAAGTATCATTATCAATGTCAAACATTATCATTCCTCTGCTGGATGAAAGTTTCCTCCAAAACTGTCTGTCTTCAGCCGCTCTCGTCCAGGTTATTCCGGCATTTACATTTTTGCATGCCGAAATATAAATTTTGGGAAACATGAGTCTCGGTGTTCCTATCAGGGATAAAGTGTCACAGTAGTGTTCATTATGTGAAATTTTTATTATTTTAAATTTCTACAATTTGAAATCCATGTCAGTGTTTCGTTTTCTGAACACCATTTTTCAAAATTATTATTCAGGAATGTTCTCCCTATATTCTTTCCGAACTGGCCTCACATAGCCGACGTTAGTGCATTGTACTTGTTGCGACATGAAAATCACATGTCACATATTACAAGCAAATTTTCTAAATCATTCTTATTCAAGTTAGCTAAAGTGAAACACGACACACAGCCGATATATTATCAGTTTTAATGTTATCCATTAAGCTAGCAAAAGATGAATTGTGCCATACTCGTGTAATAATAACTGGTTTCAAAACGTATATACTTATTTCTGTTAAAATCGCTTTGGCAGATATACTACTACATCCCTTTGTTTCAGCTGTGGAGCCGTCAAATCCGTAAAGCAATAGACGAATCTTCAGTAATTTAGCTCCAGTTGTTTAATAAGCACATTATATATAAATTTTTTTTCGAGTTATAAAGTGTTTTCTCATACAAATTCCTGTCCAGTTTACAAATTCTTTCTTCTACCGTACGAAATATTTTATTTTTTCTGGGCGAATTAATATCTTTATTTCTCATTCAATTCATTAAATTTCATACTCTGTTTCAAAATGACTTATACAAAGCACGAGTTCACCGTGTTTCCAAACCAATAAAGCTCATCTCACTGATCTTGCGTTTGCCAGTAGTTACTTTTCTGTAAATAACAGTAACATATTTCCAGTTTATTGACAATGTTTCATTGATATTAGAATGAATAGAATGTATGCTAATATTATGGTTTTCCTTCTTATTTTATTATGAATCGTAACTTCTTCTGTTCTTTTGTTTTCACACTTATCGCATATCTGTCCCAGCACATTTGTGTGAATATTTCTTCAGATAAAACAATTATATTATGTGTAAACATCAGCGCCACGTAAAATGATCGCATTGCCCTTGGCATCTAAAGAGGGTTTTTTTCGAATAGGATGATTGCTCTTGGATGTGGGAAGACACGAGAATACGTTGAACTAAAGACATTTCTAGGGAGACTTTCCTCCAAACTAAAAAAAAATATTTTTCATATTGTTGATCATAATATTTTAAATAATGTCGTACATAATCAAAGCTCAGGAAGCGAATAACAGTTGAAGAAGCTGCAACATGTTTATGGCATGTAAAGTACATCGCCTTATAGAGAACAGAAATGTTGCTATATATTGTACAATTTGCTGGTGCTGCTACAAGTGACACGCATTTAATCTATATGATTAACTAATTGTTCTACAGTATATTGTTTAACTGTTTAATCCAGCGAACAGTATATCATATATTTGATGTTTATTTCACTTTTCGGACAGGAAAATCATGGTTATCAAGTTCATGGCTATTAGGTGACACATTCGTTATAACAAACAAAGTACCCAGTAAGACTGATTCTAAACTTGTGTTTTTTAACTACAGTTCTTGAACAGGAAACATCCATTCAAAAGAAGAAAAGAAAGTAGCATATTAGGATATAACACGTTTTTTGTGATCCTCCTATTTGTTTTAACTATCATTTGAAGCACACCGTTTACAGTGTATGAATATGTTTCATTATTAACTCCAGATTATCCAGTTTATTATGTGTGAAAAATTTTCATACCTTATTCGGATTACCCAATTTACAGCAAGTGATTATGTTTCAGCCCTTACTGAAGATGATCCTTTTTATTGTGAATACATATGTTTCAAGACTTACTTGGTTTAATCCGATTTAGTGTGTATGAAGATGTATCAAGATTTATTCTGTGTAAAGCTGTTTATTGTATACGTCAGACTCTCTACAAAATGCATCTAACCCCCCCCCATGGGCCCAAGTGCACCTTTCTTTTTGGAAAACGTAAACTTCATAAACCTTTACATTCAGTACGCCCATTAGCATTAAGCAAAAATAGCCCACTAGAAATCTAGAAATAGCACTTGCAAAATTCCTTAACCCCTTAATTCAAAACTCTGAATACCGCATCCGCAGTACAGCTGCAGCTGTTTCAAGACTCAAACAATTTCATTCCCATGGTCAACCTTTCATTATGTTATCATGAGACATCGAATCTATGTTTCCTAACATTATAATAACACTCGCACAAAGTCTGATAAACAAACATTGGTTCAACTCTCGTAATATACACCCCATAAAATAGAATCTATTAATTCTGCTCTCACTCTCATTCAACAAGGCAGTTACTTTAAGTATAATGACATTTTTCACAAGCAACTTCAAAGTACGCCAATGAGATCATTAATTTCCGCCTTATTAGCAGAAATACCGATTAAGGATTTAGAAGAAAACTGTTTCCAGTTAAACTATCCTAAACCAGCTGTCTACATGCGCTATGTGGATGATATATGTATCTTTTGGACGCATGGTGAAAATTCATTACATTCTTTCTGTTCAACTATGTCATCTATTTTACCAACCAATTCATAGCTGAATTGGTTGTTAATGGCACACAAACGATCATATACTAACAATTGTCGCTCGGAGTCTCATGGCACATTACCATTCTTAGATCTTGAATTGCATAGAAATACTGTGAATCAAAGGCTGTCTTCCTCCATCTATAAAAAACCAACATACCTACCTTCCACCATTCCCAATGACTCTTATCAACCGTACCACCAAACAATGACAGCTTTTAATGCCTATATCAAAAGAGCATATATCTGTACATCTAATGACACTTATCGGGAAGAAGAGAGAAAACGAATTAGGACCTTAGCACATGGCAATGTTTTTGATTCGAACTTGATCGATACATTATGTGCCAAACAATCCACGTTTTTCAAAACATCTCTAAAATCTCAAAAGAAACCTAAAATGTTTATGGGCTCAATGATATATATAGGAGCAGTGATCAATTTATTGCAATATACTTGTCAGAGAATCTTGGTTCAAACACAAGGAACATCTTTTCGTACATCAGAAGTGACTGTGAGCAACGACGTATTCTTACAATTGCAGGTATCTACTTGGTGCCATTGGCGAAAAATGTACGTTCCCGCTCAGAAGTCACACAAACCATGTGCATTGGAAGTACAAAGAGAAATTTACGTACTAGAATCATAGAACACAAACCATAAATTACTAACAATTTTCGCTCAACAGCATTAGCTAGAGCCTGCACAGACGAACAATTATTTCCGTTATGGGAAGACATATCCGTTATAACAGGATACACTAATGTTTGGTCTCTTCGATATGGTTAAACAGTCGTAATACATAGATTTACAAATGCTTGCTGTAATGAAGAATCCCCTATTATTCTACCACATCCTTGGAGACAGCTTATTAACGAAGAGACTATTTTTCGTGAACTGTTGAAAAAATCTTAACAAAAACTATAACATGATGCTATGTTAAATATATCATCTTCATCAAAAACCGCAACTGCTCTTCATAGCTAACTTCCACAACAATTTGATATTTAAATCAAACTTGCGCCTCAGGGTTCCTGATCATAACCATCACGAAAATATATTACTTACCGTTATAATCTCAAGCAGTATTTTGAATAGTGTGTATTTGAAAGGATCTATATCTTATTTTGTACACCTGTTGATGAAACGATGAAATACTTTCGAATGGGCTAGTGTGTTATGGAGAAAAATAAAATGTTTCTGACGTGCCTAGACGGTATAAACTTTTTTGTAGACATATTCCGATGCGTAATCAATCTCGCCGAGTGTATGACTTCGTAAAAAATCCTCATATCTTACAGAGTGCATCACTTAGAGATATTTAAAACTTCATTATAAATTCCAGAGTTTTTAAATAATACCGTTTTAATAAAGAAGCAAAAAAAAAGTCAATATTATTTCTGCGTTAGGGTGGTGTTCATGTTTTAGAAGTTTTCAAATATAATTTGTTTTCTTATAAATAATCTTTTCCTGGAACTGGGATAGTTCTCTACAAAGAATATCAAGCATAGTAAAGGTTGCAAGTAATGCACATTTCTTCCTGAAGGAGAGCACATGATATTTATACTTCGCTGATTTTTAGAAATCGCTTTGGAAAGTTACTTGGGAAAGTAAAGCAAAAGGCCTGCTTGCTAGAGACATGAATACGACGCCGCTGTTCTTTTCCTTCAATTTAACTTTTACAAAAAACAGTTTCGTTACACATGTGCGCTTGGTAGGTACTCCATTTTTAACACAACTGTGTAAACAAGTAATTTAAAACATTTATTTGAATGACTATGAATTATTTCATAGTTGACACCGAAAGCCTTTCTGATGTGGCCTCTTTTGACACCATGAAAATCATGATAAGTCGTACTGTGCTTTCTCCATTAAAACTTGAAATGAGGACAGTTGCAGTTCCGACACCCTGTCATTAAGAACCAAAACAGCGTGAAATTGATGAGTTAGGTCAGCGCCGTACAAATTCTGCATCCGTCGGTTTCGTTATACCATTTGTGAATTTAGAAATAAAATTCCATCACATGAAGACATCTCTTAATTTTTTTAACTCTTTCAAAACTGGGAGCGGTTTAGGTATTATCGATTTCACCCGTCTATGAACGGAACTTGTTATTATATAATTTTTTTTAATCATTGGTTTAGATCAGTTTGTATTTTGAAAAGGTTTGTTTTAAAATGTATAAAGAAAACCATGAGTTGTTTCTCTCTCCTTCAAGATTCACTTATTCCCAATAAATTTGTTCGCAGTTATTCTTTATTTACTACACAGATAACTTCCCCTGAATTCTGCCTTTCTCTCCCACTAGTTTGTGTGAATATAATAAATTCTTTTGTTACATACATTATTATTTAAGTGTCTTATCTACCTTGGTTAGCACTCTTTTCCTGTCCTGTGAACGCTGGCAATACAAAGAAAGCCCTAACAATGAAATATTCTTTGTTATCCCAAAAACTTTCTAGTTCCTAATTGGACAGATAAAGAAGAATTTCCACGCTACACAATAACAGTTGCTATTTTATTAAAATAGAAAACACATTTTTCTTTTTCTAAAATGAAAATGTTTGACTCATATAAAAAAAACTCAAGGTATTCCCTTTTTTCTTTGCCGTGTTTGAACACGAACATGGCAGTTTTACTTTATAAAAATAAGTAACTAAATAGAGTAAAAAAAAAATTGAAAAAAAAAAAACTGATACGCTCCCAACCCTCCCCATAAAAAAGCTTTAGTAATATGAATAAACAATAATATTAATATCCATGAATAAACTTTAGTTTAGGTCATAAAGAACCGGCTAGCATATAGCTTTATGCCCGAAAGTAAAGAAAAATGTGTGGGTGAGATTACGAAGTCTCAATTAAATAGCGGGAAAGCCTAAAATACGTGATAAAAGTCCGCCTATTCAATGCCTATGGGATGAGGGGCTGTATTTAATAGGAATAATAAAAATAAAAATTAAAAAAGTGAAAATCTTATTTTTTAGAATCCTCTAGCAGTGACCCAACCCCGATGGCTGTGTCTGCAGTAAAATGAAAAATATTTCTTTCTCGAAGCACAAGATATTGATAGAGTTAAGAACACGGTCCAATATACAGGCTGTTGCCTAGTCCAGATCGTGGTCGGAAGTATACGATGAAGAACTATATCGAGCCCTTTTTTGAGGATCTCGGCTGTGGGAACTATGTGGGTCCCGTCGTCCAGAGGTTTATATGTATCCTGAAACTGGGTTTTGGGCAAGGATTTGGAGTGGAAGCGCCTAGTGAAACGCCTGTCCCAGGTCACTTTCACAAATATTTGAAATGCCATGGCGTGGCCGAGCAACACATCAATATTTGTAATCCCAGGGACTTTGAGATGTAACATGAAAAAGCCTGTGGGATTACGGCCTTTCGGGTGTTTTAGACGTTTGTCTTTCTCACAGGCTATCCCCGTGTCCTGCACGAAAGAAGGGCATTCCTCGGCAATTAGAGATAGAGGGAGGCCTTTGAGGAGAAGCTGAAGCGGCCTAGGTTCTCCGGACTTTGTGTGCGGTATGATCTTCTTTCGTCAATGCAGGCTGAGGTGAGGCAACTCTTTGTTGCGAAAAAGTAAGTGGGGCTTCAACTACAGCTAGTGTTGTAGTTGGACTGGTCTAATTACGGCATTTCTTAGTAGGTTTTTCGGGAGAAGGCCGGGGTTAAACTGAACCGTGACGAATCACGATTTCACGTTGATGCACTGATAGCCATATACGTGAACGAAGACATCATGGTGGACGACACATTGTAGCGTTCAATTTGCAGCATTACACCGGTCCAACACCAAGCTTCATGGTTTAGGGCGCTATTGGGTCCAATTTAAAAATCTCGCTTGATACGAATTGAGGGAATCCGCAACAACCACCAATGCATCAGGAATGTGTTAGAGGTAGAAGAGGTGTCACTGCTTCAGAGTGGCACAGGTGTTACAATGCAGAGAGATAATGTTCGGCTACAGGTGTCCCGGAATGTTCAAACCTCATCCGTGCATGGTAGATAATGCTTTTTCCCTGTCCACACGTTCGCCGGATGTGTCCCCGATCGAACATGTCTTGGACATGGTAACTAAGCGATTGGCTCTTCGAGCGCCTCCGCCAGTCACCACAAGAGTACTCTGGTCTCTCTTAGAAGCAGACTGATAGGCTATTTCCAGAACGATTTCAAAAACCTCTTCCATTCAATGTCATACAACGTGGTGTGGATGCTGTAATTTTTGCTCTAGGTAGATTCACATGATATTCAGTTTTGAAACGATAAAATCTTGTATTGCTCAACAAATGTAATTACTCATGAAAGAAATACGGGATTACGCCATATAATACAAATTTTGAAGATGACAATCCGATTTTTGGCGTAAATGTGACAAGGATGGTAAGTCAGATAATATGCGAAAACTTGAAAATTTTTCCCGCTCCAGGACGATGAAAATTTTCAAGTTTTCGCATATTATCTGACTTACCATCCTTGTCACATTTACGCCAAAAATCGGATTGTCATCTTCAAAATTTGTATTATATGGCGTAATCCCGTATTTCTTTCATGATTTATCTGCTTCTCCGGGCAATCACGGGATAGGATTGTTAACCTCCAGATTCGCTAAACATGAATGCCGGTTGCTTCGACTAGCGAATCCTGTGATGGTTAAATTCAAATTGATCGGAAACTTGAAACTTGGTCGTTCTGGGTGGTGTAGTGGTTAGCATACCTAGGCGTTTTCTGGGAGACGCGGGTTCGAGTCCCGCTCCACGACGATGAAAATTTTCAAGTTTTCGCATATTATCTGACTTACCATCCTTGTCACATTTACGCCAAAAATCGGATTGTCATCTTCAAAATTTGTAAATGTAATTACTGATCAGTTATTTTATCTCAAATAAGGAATCTGTGATGTAAATTTTATTTGAATAGAGCATTTGTTTTTTTTTTTGGTGTTCCCATTTTACCAAACAATAGAGTATATTTGTTGACATCTTTTATAATCGTCTAAAAGCGGTTATGTTCATTTCCATGTGGATTCCCTTCCTGGTCTGGCGGTAAGTCTAATTTTCTTTTGGCAGTGTACCCACTGTCTTGGAGCAAACGAAGCTTTAACAAAGCAGGGAATTTGTGGCTAGAAAGAACCTTTTCTCTTTCGAAGCTGCTAACTAATACACCACATTAAAACATGGCTCAGGTTTATAACGCGTTCACCGACGATAAATGAACCATACCCCGTACTGAAATACACAATTACATTGTAATATAGGTAGCATTTAATACCCCTACGTATTGATATTTGACAGTTATCTAGGTAGCCATCGTATAAATAGCAAGAAATACTTTATTGAAGGAAATTTCTATAGTCGTTGACACCCAAAATGCGAATCACAGAACAATACAGATTGAAAGAAATATTTCTTTTTAGGAAAATTCTACAATTTTACAGGCAACGTGAGACCTTTATGAGCGATACTCTTAACAAAACCCAATGCTCTAAAGTCCTTTCCTCTTTCTTCAGTGTTTAAATCATTAAAATTCCATTGCAACAGTAATTGATTAATTTTACTCTTACCTTTCTAAAACCTAATCATTGCCAAGAGGAAGAATCAAAATTAAAACCGTATAAATATATTATTTCCGGAGTCCTTTTCTGCCAAAGAAAAAAATAATAATGTCATAATGATCTGCACTGTGATATCATCACTCAACATTCTTGTAGGTTAACATTTCTCTTCCGCTTTTTAGGCGATGAATAGACTCGGAAGAATGTTTTGCACTGTCCCTTTAAACAGATTCCTAGAACCTTCTTTGGTTTTTTCTTTCATTGATAATTTAACGAACACCCTGACCAAGTTGATGACCTATAAACAGCAGCCGGTCTTTAATTTAGAGCCACTGGTTCCAATGCAAAGATAGAGCTAGTACCGTAAGACAAAAACAACAACGATGCCTCATCGGGATTCGAACACGGATCCTTCATGGTTGAATGGTCAGAAAACAGCGTTTAGAGCACTGGGCCACAGGGGCCGCCTTGATAACTTGAAACTGCAAAATACTGCTCTCACAGAAAATAAATTTTATATTCCTCACAATCATTAACTTCTCGTAACCGTCGTAGCAGCTCAATGTTATGGACAAAAAGGAATTATATTGGTGGTTATCGAAATATGGTGAAAAAATTACGAATTCACTCATAAAATTATTGTTCCCATTGAATCGGCTAAGATTTTTCAACTTTCATTAATTTGTTGTGAATATAAGTCATAGTCTGCCACTCTTGCAGTTCACTTTAAAATTGTTCTTGGGTTACGTATCTTAAATTAATTAAAACTAGTTAATATTTTTTGAATTACATCTTTTCCACCATCAACGTTTACTGACCTTGGTATTCACATATTGGCGACGAGTGTTTCTTTCTTTATTTTACGGTTCATAACGAATTCATTGATTTTTTTAGGAAAAAATGGTTTGTGAGGCATCAATTCATAGCACGGAAGGAAATGAACAATAATTTTAAGGGAGAAAAGATAAACGTTGATTGGAAGTGCAAAGAAATTGTTATAATATTGAACAAGAAAGATGACACCGAATTTTCGGCTGTAATAAGCACCTCTTTTCAATCCGTTCTGACACAAATTAAGTTTATCAAAGCTATTCAAAGTTAATGGAACCGGTATGGAAAACAATAGATCTCACGAAAGAAACGAGATTTTCAATCGGAAATCAGATTTTCCCTCAGGTATTGCGGTAAACGGAATCGTGAGCTTACGAACCCTTTGAAACAGAGACATCGAAATATAAGATGTGACTTTATTTTCCCTGGTGGGAAAACCATGCATTATTTTTAGAAAGAAAGTATTCTCAAAAGGTTTATCCATATAAGTGGTATCGTTCCAAGTAAAAAAAATACATTTAGTCGAGTTTACAGGAGCCCAGATTTTCCTACAAATACATCAGAAGCAGAAACTAACGCTTATGCCACTGGTGGCCAAACCATTCTTTACCAAACATTAGAAATTATGTGAAAAATATTTTCCATCAGGCCTTGTATGCGATGCAGGAAGAATTTTTCAAATCGAAGTTTTAGGAAAAAAAATACGAGTAGTATCTGTAAACGAACGACGTTTTTTTAATCAAGAATTTAGAAGCTCATATTTTGCTTCAAATACATCAGGAGCGGAAATTAAGATTTACGCCCCCTGGTGGCCAAAACATTTTTACAAAAATTAGAAATTATGTGCAAACGATTTCCTATCAGGAACTGTATCCGCTGCAGAAATATTTTTCAAATCGGAGATTTAGAAACAAAGATATAGGGGAAGCGCAATTTACCTCTCCGCCCCCTAGCGGAAAGTCTATGAATTACTTGAAAATTTTGAAATTATTTGAAACACATGTCACACTGCAAGCACTATACAACAAAGAAGGAATTTTTCAAATGGGACTGCTAGAAGTAGAGATATTGACAAAAATAAGATATACCTCTAAGCCTCCTGGCGTCGAAACCATGCACTATTTAAAGAAGAAAATGTTCCTAAAAGTTTTGTAGACATGAGTAGCAACGGTCAACAAACGACGTTTTTTTCAATCGAGAATTTAGAATCTCATATTTGCTGAAAATACATCAGAAGTGGAAATTAAGGTTTACTCCCCCTGGTGGCCAAATCAGTTTTTTACAAAAATTAGAAATTATGTGCAAACGATTTCCCACCAGGACCTGCATCCGGTGCAGAAAGAAGTTTTCAAATCGGAGATTTAGAAGGAGAGATATAGCGGGAAACGCAATTTACTGCTATGCCCCTAGCGGAAAGTAAATGAATCCCTTGAAAATTTTGAAATTATATGAAAAACATGTCACACGGACAACACTATCCAACAAAGAAGGAATTTTTCAAATCGGACTCCTAGAAGTAGAGATATTGGCAAAAATAAGGTATACATCTATGCCCCTGGCGAAGAAACAGTAGAATATATTAGATAGAAAATATTCCAAAATTGTTTATCGAAGTGAGTAGCATCAGTCCAGAAAAGAATTTTTTCAATCGATATTTTAGAAGCTCAGATTTTATGGCAAATACATCAGAAGCAAAAATAACCCTTACGCCCCCTGGTGGACAAAGTATTCTTGACCAAAAATTTTAAATTATATGCAAAAGATTTTCCATCAGGAGATGTATCCGCTGAAGTTTTAGAAGAAGAGTTATTCGGGAAAAATGGCATTAATTTTACGCCCCCTAGCGGAAAATCTATGCGTAATTTGAGAAAGTAACTATATCTAAACTACTCTTCGACATAAATGGAATCGAAAGATAAAATCATATTTTCAATCGGATGTTTAGAAGCAAATATGTGGAATAAAACGTATTTTAGGATTCGATATCATCTGCCTTTACGCCCTCTGGCGGCAAAATTGTACATTGTAAAAAAAAACCGAAAGAAATTATCATCATTCGCATATTGCAAGCTTCCCAATGCAAGAATAATTTTTCAAATATGACTAATAATTGCAGAGATATCGTGGGTAGAGACGGACGGACGGACAATTCTATAACATAAGCACGATCTTTTTACAAAAGACGTGCTAAAAATGATATATACAGAATATTCCGAAAGCACCCTCACAGTAGTTTCCTTAAGAAAATTTATTTTACTGAAATTCTTTCAATAAGACTAACCATAATCCTGTACTCAAATATACTGTAATTTTCATATTAAAAAGCCAGATTTTTTTCTTTTTTGGTTAAGGACCTCCGTGGTAAACTCAATGTGTTATCAGTAGTGGTCTGTCTTAAATTTCGGAACACTGGTCCGAGGAAATTGTGAGATCCAAAGCCGTTGGACAAACACAACATCGAAGTCTGCCTGGGATTCGAACCCACTCCGCCTTCCGGGCGTCGAACAGCACGTTAAATATGCGTAAATGTCGATATCTCTAACGTAAATTACGGCAGCAGAAATTTCCGCGCATTGCATTTGGATACAAGAAAGTCTGTTTTGTTCTCATTTCGAATGTTTTAAGTCCTCACTTAATAGTTCAGGTTTCATCTTGAGGGGATTAAAGTGACCAATATGTTTGACAATATTCCTACGGAAATTCTCGTACATAACAGTGGTGTCTCTCTTTATTCCCCTGTTTCTCTGACATCAGTGTAAACAACACATAAAAACTGCAATATAAAATTTCAGAAGATACACTTAAAGACTCTCAGAAACTTCTGCTAACTAACTTTATCTAGACATAACAGAGCATTCAAGATATTTAGTTGGAAATGTTTACATAGTTAAGAAAACTCCATTGGCATTGTATGTTGCAATTTCAAATAGTGTTAATGTTTCAGCTGAGGAAAACGAGAGAAACGGATTTGTTGACTAGCACTTGATTGTTTTAAAGCACCTTCGGTAAATCGGCAGAACACCATTGTCGGAGAATTCTGTGAAAGAAATATTCTCAAAATACCTGGAAAAAGTGTCAGAATTATTAACACAACAATCAGACATCTCTGAATTGTCTGAATTTAGATTTCATTACGTAGCATTAATCACATCAAAAAACATAAAAATTACATCGGCCTAGATAGGGAATCGAACCCGAAAATTAATAACGTCGTAGAGACTAAACTCAATGAATTAACGTATTTTCGAGCAAGGCACAAACTTTAATGTTAGAAACGCTCATTTTCCGGGTACCATGCTTTGCGAACAACTCTTTCTTCTAAATTATGCTTCATGAGCATTTACTTAAAAACCAAATTATTGAGTTTTGATAATCACAGAGAGAGAGAGATATTTCCTACCTGAGGTTGAGAGACCCGAACCCTCAGCGCTCTGCGCCTTTTGTCAGGTGAAAAAGAGAAATATTAGATGTTTGGGAACAGATTTCCTGATAGAATAGTACGAAAGAAAAGTATGGAAATATTAGAGGAGAGGGAGTAGACGGTTACCCGTTAAGAAGTGAAGTTGTAAGCTGCCCTACATACTTACCTGTAACAACAAGCCATTTCAAGTGCTATTTCTCTCCGCAGAAAAATGCCCGGTACACCTGTGCCACAGAAGAGCACAGGGGAAAGGAAAGAAAGGACACGGGAGAGGGGAACCTGGAAAAAAAAACATCACACACAGAACATCTTTCCCAGAGAAAATCGTTTTTGAACACCGGGTAAGACAAAACTGGCCATTTGTTCAGTGTTGCTCGCCAGCCAATGAGAGAAAAGATTTTTCCCCATTGGTTTACAGAATTTTTTTCACTGGTTTACTTATGTTGATTCTTGACAGGCATGTCAGATTAACCATAGCTGAGGTGGTGTGATCACAAAGTTACACCGATCGAGGTTTCAAATGCAACATTTTGCTCGGCTCTTAAAAGAGCCTTTTTTTTTTTTTTTTTTTTTTTAATCAAGGAAAAACAACAACAAATTTTAACATAAAAGGCAAGACCAACAATACGTTTTTTTTTAAGGGCAGAGATATTTAGTACAAAAGAGATAAATCTTTTATGCAACATTTTGCTCGGCCCTTAAAAAAGCCCCTTTTTTTTTTTCTCATTTTTAATTTAACTAGGTTTCTTCACATGAGTGAAGTATGTTTTCAAAACAGAGTACGGCTCTTAGAGGAGCCCACCCCCTTTTTTTTTTATTTAACGAGATTAATTCACATCTGTGAAGCAAGTTTGTAATCAGAGTAAGGCCCTTAAAAGAGCCTTTTTTTTTTTTTTTTTCCACATTTTTTATTTAACAAGGTTTCTTCACCCTCTAAACTCTAGACCCAATTATTGTTATTTTTTTTGTTAGGGTAGCTGTGAATTGGGTTCATTTCTGGAACTTTATTCAAGATAGTTTTTGGCCTTTTATAACTGTCAGTTTCATTGATAGTATAGTTAATGGCAGCTCTGACTAGAGGATTAGGATGAATCTTAGCTTTTTCATAGTATCTATAAGCTAAGTCATACAGCGTGTAATGGATGGAGTTAATATTTGGCATGCTTCGGATAGCATGGTTTGAAGTTCTTCCATCAAGTCCAACCATATATCGTAGGGTTTTATTTTGAAATGAGGTAATCTTATGTTTCTGCTGTTTGTTGCAGTTACCCCAGATAGGACAGGCATAAGTAATAACAGGGCTGATACAGGCTTTCCATATCAAAGTTTTGTTTTTTCTGCTAAGCCTTTTATTTTTTATTGTTGGCTGGAGACTTCCTCTGATCTTAAGAGATTTGGACACAGTTTCTTTAATATGCTTGTTCCAGTTTAGGTTGTGGTCCATAAAAAGTCCTAAGTATTTAACATCATTTACCCAAGGTATTTTTTTTATACATTTCTATTTCAAAGTCTGGATTGTGATTGCATTTAATCCTAGAAAATAGAATTGCTTGAGTTTTTTCGGTATTGATTTTAATTTTCCAATCTAAGAAATATTTCTCAAGTTTTTGAACATAATGTTGCAACATGAAAGTTGCTTGATTTTTATTTTTGGAAGTATAAGCGAGTGCAGTGTCATCAGCATAGAGAGCTGTAGTCAGATTCCTGTTATTATAGTTGGGAAAGTCTGACGTAAAGATAGAGTACAGCGTTGGTGCGAGTACACTGCCTTGAGGTACACCAGCTTCGATTTTTTTTTTAACGATTTTTTCCCATTGATTTTTACACAGAATGTTCTGTTAGTGAGGTATGATTTGATTATATGTATAATCCAGGGTGGGAAATCATGTGCTATTAGCTTGTAGATAATTGCCTCATGTGGGCATTTATCGAATGCTTTTGCCACATCCAGAAATATGGCTGCTGTGTGTTCTTTTTTTATAATTCCTTCAGCACATTTTTCAGTTATTCTAGAGAGTTGGTGCACCGTGGAGTGTTTATCTCTAAAACCTCCTTGAGTAAATGGAATTACTGGGAATTCCTCACAGAATTGTTGCATTCTAATAAGAATTATTTTTTCAAAGATTTTTCCCATGGTTGGGAGCAACGAATTCGGTCTGTGATTTTCAGGAATTGCCGGGTTTTTGCCTGGCTTGGGTAATAGTATTACCTCTGCTGTCTTCCAAATATCAGGGAAATAATTTAATTTAATGGCACAATTGTATATTTTAGTAAGGGTTTGTACATACTCTTCCGGTAGTGTTTTCATAATTTTATTATTTATGCCATCATTGCCTGGTGCCTTTTTATTTTTAAGATTATTAATATGAAACCTAACTTCCCTTTCACTGATGGGTAGTGGTTTTTCAAAGTCAGGAGGAACAAAAATTTTTTTTGGCCCTTAAAAGGCCTTTTTTATTTCTGATCTTTTCAGTTTCGTGCGTTCCGGACCCGCGAGAGGTCGTAGCACCTTTAACTTGTCTATCGGACGTAAAAGAGGCCGTAGCACCTTTAACTTGTCTATCGGACGTAAAAGAGGCCGTAGCATTTTCTACTTTTGGCTGCTGTTTTCTATGCCTTGTGCTTCTATTTTTTTAAAAGAGACTTTCTCTTTGCTTTTAATTGGGGATGTTAATACAGGTTTTTTTTACTAGTAAATTCTTCATAGAGTTGTGCACTTTGGGCGATGACTCTAGAATTTTCAGCATCCTCCGCGTGTCTAAAATAAGTATTCAGGGCCTTTTTCATTTTAATGGCTACATCAGTGTCAGGGATGTCATTTATTTTAAACTGTTTTTCTAGTGAGTTTGCAAAAATTTCTGCATTTTCTTCGTCAGTTCTAACTACCGTCCCATCTTCTTTTTGAAGGGGTGGGAGTAATTTGACATTTTTATTTTGCAAGCTCGACGTAAGATTCCATAGAGTCATTTTGTTTTTTTTATCCGAATTTTCAGAGTAGTCAATATGAGCCTCCTCTAATACTTGACCCCATGACCCATTCTCGAATTTTCTGATTTCTCTTTTAATTTGTCTATTTATGCAGCAATAAAGGTCATAGAACGTTTTATTTCTTGTTCTTTGCCACTTGCTTCGGTACCTATTTTTTTCTTTTATAAGTTCCAAAATTTCTTTGGGTAAATAGTACGGATTTTTTTCTCTTTAGCAGGAGTTTGACATTCTTCCATAATTTTTTTAATGGCGAGGTTAAAGAGTTTAATAGCTGTGTCAGTTTCTTCTTTGCTATTACAGTCTCCAATTACTGGGGGTGGCACTAGTTTAATTTCCCCTTCAAATTGCTTGAAATTAGTGACCATTTTGGGTGCTACCTTCACAGTTTTGTCAGTATAAAGCTGGAGGTGAACTGGATTGTGGTCAGAGGAGAGTGCCGCCTCAGTATAAATTTCAAAGTAATATTTATTATTCTTCAGGAGTGCAAAATCTAGTATATTGCTAGTTCCTCTGAGTGCCGTTCGTGTGGGTTTAGATGGCGCCCCCAAGTCAATGTTTTGGTTTAAAAGATATCTGAAAATATTGTTCCCACTTTTATTAGCTCTTGGGCAGTGCCAATAGCGGTGTTTACTATTAAAATCTCCTGCAATGACCGTAGGAATATTTTCTTCGAAAAGCTTATCTAGAGCTTCCCTGGTAATAGTGTGTTTGGGATGATTGTATAGTGCCGTAAATTTAATCGGGTTATTTTTTGTTTGAATAATAACCGAGTGCGCTTCCATGCCATCCTCTGTGTTGCATATCGCTTCACTTTGCTCTAGTTTATCTTTCACTGCAATCAAAATTCCCCCACTTTGGGAGGTTTTGTCTTTTCTGTAAACCTTGTAGTTGGGAATTTTGAATTTAATTCTGTCCATTAGCCAGGATTCATTAATTAGAGCAATATCAATTTTTTTGTATTTTAGGTAGGCTAAGAATTCTCTATGCTGCCTTTTGATGCCTTGCGCATTCCAAATTAATATGTTAAGTACATTTGTTTCAGAGGAAAGAAATTCATCCTCGGTTTTTTTTTCATCATTTTTTACTGTTTCAATTTTATTTATATTGCTGTTAATTTCGATAACTTGGTCAGAATTACAATTGATTGCTTCCTTGCTTTTGACCAGTTTGGCAGCTAATTCTGCTATTTGATTGATGGTCCATTCACCATTTTTTTGTTTTTTATCGGTTTCTCCATTTATTCTTTTTTTCGTAAGTTTCTCCCTTGTGGACATTCCTTTAACTTTTTTAATTAATAGGTCAATTTTGCTTTCTTCCTCAGAGAATGAGGGAAAGGTTCCATTAAGAGGGCGTTTTTCTTCCTCAGAGAAGGAGGAAAATGAAAAAGAACGGCCCCTAAATATGCCGTTGTTTTTAACCCCTTCCTCAGAGAAGGAGGAAAATGAAAATGAACGGCCCCTAAATATGCCGTTGTTTCCCCCCTCCCCAGAGAAGGAGGAAGATGAAAATGATCGGCCCCTAAATATGCCGTTGTTTTTTTCCCCCTTCCTCAGAGAAAATGGGCAAGGGTAACGAGGTGGTGCACCAACCAGGCAGCATTCCGCTGTCCATTTCCTTGCTTGTTTTTAAGACATCTTTCTCTACGGCTGTGCTGCTGACAGTAGTACTATCTTGGGCACTATTAACAGCATTTAACCGAAGCATTTCTTCATCGTTGTTATTAGCATACTGCAATTGAGCCTCTTCATTACAGTTATTTTTTTCTGCCTCTTTAATTTCTTTGCTAAGCCTGCCAGCGAAATATTTTGGTTTTTCCACGGTTGGAGTAACCAGTTTTTTTGCTTATGCGTAGCATTTTCATCTATATTTTTATCAACATCAACAATTAATTTCTCTATGACTTTTGTGTTTTGGAATTTTTTTTTGCGATATTCTGTTATTTTTTCTTGTGGCACAGAATTCTGTATCAGGCTCTTAAAAGGGCCTTTTTTTTTTCTCGCCTAGATATTTGTCAACATCGGCAATCAATTTCTCTGTCATATTTGTGTTTCGGAAATTTTTGCGATGTTTTTCAAACCTTTCTTTTAGCACAGAGTTCTGTACATTGCTTTTAGGGACAACTCTTTTTTTCTCTGTGTAATAAATTAATATTACGCAGGTATTTATTTGTATCATTTTTCATTAGATCTGTGTCATTTACAGCATTCTTTATTTTTGAGCTTAACTTATGCTCATAGGATAACTGAGGTTGTTCCTTTTTTTCAACACTTTTTGTGTTTTGTATTTGCACAGTTATTTTTTTGAAAAAGTACTCGGCCCCAAAAAGGGCCTTTTTTTTTTTTTTTTCATTGCAAAAGCCTGACGCCGAAGCCGTCTCAGGTCTGTTTTCTAAAAACCTTCCTCTTGGGTAAGGTTGTCCGGAATTTTCTCGGACTTTTCATAAATCATATCTGGTATTTTCTCAGATATTCCATCGCCCGGGCATCCCACCGGTGTTTTATTGATAACTGAAAATTTTACAAATATCCCATCGCCCGGGCATCTCTCCGGTGTTTTAATGATATCTGAGATTTTATCAGATATCCCATCGCCCGAGCATCTCTTCGGTGTTTTAATGATATTTGTAATTTTTTCAGAAATCCCATCGCCCGGGCATCTCACCGGTGTTTTTTTCATATCTGATATTTTCTCAGATATTATGTCTGGAATTGGCACAGACATACAAGAGTCATCGACAACTTTTTTGTCAGATGACGTGCCTAGATTTTTCTGAGGCACAGAATAAGAAATTTTTATACCTACCAATCTTCTTCTTGTTCTTTTTTGGATACTATGACAAAGTTCCGGCGGAAGGTTCTTAATTCTTCTAGATCTTCTTGGATCTGGCTTTTCAGTTGACTCCGGATTTCCCGTGAAAGTAGATGTGGAACGGGAAACGGCATCGCTTTTCTTGGCGTCAGGCTTTTGCTCTACAACATCAGAACTTGAAATTCTCTTAATTTTTTTCGATGGGCTTGAAGCTGAAACGAAGAGAAGTGGATTCGAGAAAATTTTAATAGAGCTTTGAAAAAGCTTAACAACTAAAAGATCCCTAACCGGACTGATTCGGATAGACTGGTAACCCAGAAAATATCTAATCGCAGAACAAGACGAACGGCCGACGACGACGTAAAGCTTGCACTAAAGTTCACTCGCAGGAGCTCACACGATGTGCGACCTTCCTGCACGGAATCCAAAGGGCAACTGTTGAATAATGTTTGAAAATCACATATCGTTTGTGTCTTATACATATACAATTTTTTGAATAAGAGTTTGGTAAGTATTAATTTTTGCTTTATGATCTCACAGGGACGCACTCAGTATGGCGCTTGAAAATGTTTTGTCATAAAACAATCTCATAATGGGCAAAACCGCAAAACAACCAAATATGGAATAATTTCCTAACAAATTTACAGAGACATGTTAGTGTTCGTGTTCTTTTGCAATATAATCTTTCGGGGCCCAAAGAGGGATTTAGCGAAATTTATGACAGCATTTGCCGATAAAAGGGTTTCGCCACATCATTTTCATTCAAATTGAAAATTTTCATGTTAAGCTATTTGACGCAAATTTAAATGGCTGTAGAAACACACCTTTACTTTGTTCACCAAAATAATAATGCTCATTTCTTTGAATTCCAGTGCTACTTTGTTTCACTTATGCAATCCTGCTGTCTTCGTCACGAAGACAGCAAGATTTACTTAAAGCGATACTTTATACTGGACATTTGTTAACTTCGGACGTGTCATTGTAACGCGATTGAAAATCCCCAAGCAGTGCAATTATCCGTAGCGTTTATTCTTAGCAGAGCATCGTACTGTTGAAACAATTCTTGACGAGTACGGAAACGTGCAGCAATTTTTAATCGTTCCGATTTGTCATCATAGACATTCTACCACAAATGCTTCGATTACAGTAAAAGCTTCTATTCTTCATTCACTGGAAATGGCACAACTGATTGTTGATTCGGACAACCCGACAAACGTCGCCACCTTTTGCTAGGAGTGCCCTTGTTCTCGGCCAAAACGGATGGCTAACTTTTGCAACTTACTAACATCACCTTTAGGAATCACAGTTACAGATGTAAAATAAAAATGTAGAATGCTGCAGTTTCTTTACACACTGGAAAAGAATTAATAAATTGAAAGTTTTGCAAATATATGTATATATCCGAAGAATAACATTTAACATAAAATTAGAAATTATTCATTTTACGAACAAAAGTTCCTTACAACATAATTGAAGTGTAAAGAACAGGTCATTTTCAATTTGTATAAACAACAGAGATATTAAGCTTTCCACGCATAACGTTTTCTTTGTTCACCAAAAATATTATGACCCAGTAACACAGTTTACACATTTATTGTATTACTCAAGAATATCTAACTGAAAAAAACACGGATACAATATACGGACCTTTAAGTAAAACTTCAGAAACTTGAATGTTCTTTTTCTTAATTTAAAAGAGCTAAATATGTTGTACTTGTACATTAGCGTCGATATTTTTTTCTGTGCCGGAACTAGCAAGACAAGTCAATCGCTTGGTAATTCCATTATTCCAGAACTTACGATTTATGTCTGCCAGCATTTTTGCTAAGCATATCATAGTGATGTTATGAAGTATATCGTAGTAACATGATAAGGCCTAAACTAGACCATTCTATCCAATGTGATTCGAAATGTTTATATGACGATAAATCTGTATCTTTTCTTTGTCTTTATGCAGAGACCAACGTTTGATTCGACAAGGGGTTTCAGTGGGATTCACTTCAGTAGAAGCACATGACAGAGCATGCGTTGTAAACAATGCCTGCTCCGCAGCAAGACACACTAACATACGTTTAATTCTTCAATACTTATTCGGAACATTTGATTACGTACGATAACAATATGGAATGTATTTTGCTGCACAACGTGGCACATTTTGTTTTGAAAAATGGCAGTGCAAATGAACAGATGACTGAATGAATTTCAATAGCATGCGGGTGTGGCACAGAGGAGACTGGCCCAAGGCAGACGTTGTGGAAGAAAGTTAGGAAGACCTCCATCAAGCACTAATGGCTGACAATGATGATATGTGTTTGCGTGTCTGTGCGGTAACGCGAGAGCGCGTGAGTGAATAGAATGAATTAGATTATTCACGAACAAAGAAGATTTAAAATATTGGCTTACTCAAAGAAGGCAAAAAATTCCGGCTTACTCAAAGAAATCATAAAATTCCGATACTTCTGTTGTTTTCGTCAAGAGAACACCATAAGTGTGGAGTGGCGTTTCAATACCTGTGAACAGCCTGAAGTTCATAGGTCCGCTAACAATGTTATAGAAGCCACCAAACCACAACATAACACCACCAAATACAATATCTGGCCTTAAAACTTCAGGCTGTTCGCTTTCACAGAAAAGCTCACTTTTGATCTTATCCGGACCAAAACAACAAAGGCACAAGAGTTTTATTCATTCTTTCTGCCAGTGCTTCGTAAATTGCCTACTTCATTCTATCTCTTTATATTGCCATGCTATTATATGAGCAGCATTTCAGTGCCACATATGGCTCTTGGCCTTTGTTCTTTATGAAGGCTCCCGTTACACCTTTTTGTTGACGTACATTCCGGTCCGAAGTAGTCTTCGTGTGCAATTTAGGAGTACTATTATGCACGGTCGAGTCACATTATGGCGACCACCAGCTAATATATAGCGTAACCACCGTGTGCAGCACGGACAGCAGCTAAACGGGCTGAGAGTGACTCAATAAGACTCGTTCTGGAAATTTTTCACAGGTATGTGGAGCCATGCTGACTACCGTGCATCTGACAGCTGCTGGAGGGTGCGTGGTGAAGGATCCATAGAGCGAACAACACAATCGAGGTGATCCCATAAATCCTCAATAGGGTTTATGTCTGGGGAATTAGGGGGCTAGGGAAGTACCTGGAAGTCTTCAGCGTGTTCATCCAACCAATCTCGGGCATTTCGATCCTGCTCCAAACCGATGGAATTTTCAAGATTTCTGAAAAGATGTGGTTACATGGAATACAGTGAATATATGCAAAATACCATTACAATTCTTGCCATGTATTTATGAAGATTTAATTCTTCGGGGAAATTCTGTTCCTAAAGGTATATCATGTACATACCCGTATTTAATAATTTTATGCTCTTTCGTGGAAAAACGTTCTACCACCTTACTAGCCCTTATGTTTTCCAAAGCATTGGCTACTTTTCGCATACGATGGGAAGATACGCAAATGTTAATCAGTATGACAGACAATCGAGCGGTAGGAAGCTTGAATTTCGGTTAATTGGTAAAATTTCATAAGTTTCAGCATTCTGCGAGAATAGTACTTTGTGAAAAAATTGGAAAATCATAAACGAGTAATAACTCGCGTTCGGAAAAGATTATCCAGGTAAATGTTTGTAAAAATATTTCGCGCTGACTTAAATATATGAAACACTTTACAAATATTATACTGTGCGTTCTTTGAAAATGAATTTAGCTATACAAATTCAATAGTTGGGTCTCTTTGAAAGAAAATATTATGCTCATTTTTTTAACCTTTATTTTCGAAAAATCCATCAAAATTTGTTGCAACTCATTTTCATCCTTATGTTGTTCTTTAAAATTGAAAAGCGACGACATTCGAACACCTGTGTTAAATTTCCTAGGTTTATACACCCATGAGCCATTTCGTTATGACCAACCCCAGTCTAGAGAAATCACAGCGCCTGGTGACAGAACGGTGGCACAGGAAACGTTCAGAGAGGAGTATACATACAATCTGAGAACCGACTTCCTGTTCCTGGATTGTTCGGAATCAGAATAGGAAAAGCTGCCGATTAATCGAAGTTTGATAAAGGACAAATTGTCATGGCACGGAGACTTGGAACTACAATCTTGGAAACAGCGCAGCTTGTGGGTTGTTCACATGCCGATGTAGTGAGTACGTATCAAACGTTGTGCACAGATGGCCAAACAACAAACAGTCGACAAGCCGTGTGTCGTCCGCAGCTCATTGATACGAGAGGGCACGGAGAATGCGCAAATTGCTCACAGCCACCACGGGACCACAATGTGACAAATCACCCGCAGCTACAAGAGTGATGATCAGGGCAATGTGTAACCGCACTTAGTTTACCGCGGCCATATGCGCATTGACCTGCGTAACCGGAAACACAGCCGGGTCACCATGCTCACTGTACGTCAACGCCAACAACGCATGAAATGTGCCAAGGATCATTGAGATTAGACCGTGGATCATTGGAAGAAAGTAGCCTGGTCGAACGAACCAAGATTTCTGTTGCATCACGTAGACGGCCGATCATGGATACGCCGATAACTAACGGAGGCTGTATCACCTGGATGCACTCTTGGGTGGAAACAGGTCGGCGGCGGTCTTATACTGTGGGCGATGTTTTCTTGAGACAGTTTAGGGCCCATGATTCCCACAGCACAATCCCTGAAAAATATCTACCTAAACGTTTTCGCTGACCAAGTTCGCCCATTCATAGCAACATTGTTCCCTGCTAGTGGTGGTCATTACCAACAGGATAATGCGCCATACCACCCAGCCAGTACTCTCAAGGAGTGATTCGAGGAACGTACTGGTGACTTTCCGTTAATGGCCTCTATGGCATTTTCACCTGACATTAACCCAATTGAAAAATTGTGGTTCGACTTGAAAAAACGGCGTCGCCCTAAATCTCCGCCACTCCGAAATGTGCGGAAGCCGGAGGATCTGCTGTTGACATTATGGTACCAGATACCCCAGGATACATATTGCCACCTTATCGAATCGATGATTCGCCGAGTGGCCGCTGTTTTGCTGGGCAAGCTGGATCCAACAGCTTATTAGGTAGGTAGTCATAATTTAAAAGCTCACGGGTGTATACACCTGCCATATTCTTTTCGCGTCATAAAAATAATTTTCACTTCTTGGGCTTTATTTAAACTCTGATTATGAAGACTTTTCAATTATTTTAGTGTAACCGTTTTCTGTATGACCTGCTTATTCACTGCTTTGGCGTTCAAATGTGATGTGCAAACGTTTTGCAGTATTAATAACATGAATTTCGGAGGAATGTTTCAAAAAAAGAGACATCGTTGCTTTTTTTTTTTTACTTTTTTCTATTTTTTTTTTGAAGTCTATGTGTTTTTTTCTTTCTAGAGAAGTATTTTGGAAGCTGTCAGTGATAACATCTTAAATAGAACGTAGTCCTCGGAATCTAAAATGTCGTTTCAAAGAACTACATCCACGAGTTCATTAATTTTGCACCACTTCCTAATAAATCTTTTGCACTCCAAGTTCTTTCCTGAAATGATTATATTAAACGGAGGAAATTCTTTCTAAAATGTGTCCATAGTAATTACTAGCACATTTAATATATCGCATAAGAATCAGCTGAACGGCTCGCATGATTTCACGTGAAATCTTCAAATTAAGAACTCTGTATTAATGGATTAGATAGTTGCAGCTAACACATGTCACAAAATAAAGAATAACACCATACTAATCGGAATTTGCTCAAGTTTAGATGATTATCACATTTATACAGCAATCTATTCAGAGGAATCTCCTCAAATCCCCAAACTAAACAAGGTATGTTCATATCTTGACATGGAAACTCAATTTAAAGACGTACTTCCTTAATTGTTAGAAACAACAACCATATATATTAATCGATTCACCGATTTAGCATCTGAGTTATTTTATCGGCAATCATGAAGTCTCCAGAACTTTAGAACTCTGCAATTCAAATCTTTTACGGTTAACTATTTAAAAAATACCAAACTTTCCCTTGTTTAAATTGTGATTGCTTCGCAATCAAACACAATAAGAGGCCATTTAGTGACTAATGTTTGAACTTACTCAAATCATATAATTTAGGATCGCTGACAAAATCATAATGAAATTTCACAAGTTTCCCGATTCAACATGCATCGTGTCTCTTTACCATCTGGTAACATGCCGTCCACTCATTACATGTTTGGAGTAAACACTTGTTCCTAAGAAAGATGTTACATTTTGTCGGAAAGAAAACCTGGAATATATATATATATATATATTTTTTTTTCTCATTATTTACTGTTTTGCTGGAAAACTCTGGATCCAGTCATATACGTACAGGAAATAATGACTACAGAAAGAATGCTAATAGCGTAGTAAATCCTTTCATTTTCGTGGTGCTACATGCATAAAGATTTTCCAAGGTTTAACTTCCCAGCGGGAGACATTTTGAAGGCAATGTAGACATAAAATGCAGAGAATTAGAACACTCAAGAAATAAAGATGATATTTTGAAAATAACGTGGGTGACATCACTAGCAATATTACGTGAATTCTCACCCCAAAATATACGATTTGTCGCAATATGATTCTATATTTGATATCGCAAGATAAACCGTTTAGGTTGCTCCAAAGGATTTCCACTATCCCCTTGGTGACAGTCTCTGTAAAGCTCGTGTAAGGGGCAATTCGTCTTATATTATTCCATAGAGGAGCGACCGAGCAACCCATAATTTTTGTGGCGAGTGCTGTATTTTGCATATGCTGGTTAATACTTCGCGCGTGTTCCCTACATCTGGTAACTAAGGATCGCTTTGTTATTCTGATACATATCTTTCCCGTGTTGTCAGGTTACAACTACGTAATAGTGTACACACCTCCCTTTTTTCTCACACTGTCCTTGCAGCTTCATAGAACATGTGATAACGGGGTTGGTGATTTTATTGCTACTGAGATGTTGTACTTACCCCATAAATTCCTCAACCAATAAATAAAGCCTGGGAAATATGTGATGAATCCTGCATATCTCATTGTGTTATTAGTTGTTTTTGTTTTTGCAGACAGTATACATTTTCTTAGAATTTTAGGTTTTCGGTCTCTGTCGTCCTTCTTATATACATCTTTTACGTCTTTGTTATAAATACATATTATCAATTTTCTTATGATGTATGGTGTCGAGATTGAGTACGTTACGCGCAATAATAAGAATACTTCAAATTATTTATTGTTACTTTTACCAGGTCGAGTCACATTACTGTGACCACCAGCTAATATAAAGAGTAAACGCTGTGAGTAGCACGGACAGCAGCTAGACGGGCAGTGAGTGATTCAATAAGATGCTCTAATGTTTTCACAGGTATGAGGATCCACACTGACTGCAATTCACCTGACAGCTGCTGGAGGTTGCGCGGAGGAGGATCCATAGAACAAACAACACGATTAAGGTGGTCCCACAGATGCTCAATTGGAATTGAGTCTGGTTAATCAGGGTTCCAAGGAAGTAATTTAATGTCTTCATAGTTTCCTTCCAACCACTCTCAGACATTGTTAGCTGTGTCACAAGTCCCATTATCGTGAAGGAAGATCTCACCCGACCCAGGAAAGAGGTTCAGCATGTATGGGTTTACGTGATCTGCAAGGATGGATTCATAAAGTTTTGTGAAGAATTTTTTTTCTTCGTTGATTTAAAAAACATAATATTCACCGCATTTTGTCTAGAACTTCATGATGATAAAACTACCTTTCAAAAATTTAAAATTAGGTGAATATAAAGATTTTGAGTCTAAGTCGACTGAGCGCTGAACACGGTGTATACCTCTTTATGAAAATCACTTACACTGAAACATATGGAAATTTATTGTGACCATTCATGAAATATGAATCTACCTAAACGACTGTAACAGAAATCCGTCTATTAACTATCTCAAAAGAATAGAAAACATCTTACAAACTTGGTTCAAAATTTCCAAAGAACATTTCTGTGTAGAATTCACAATTATTGCTGGTTCCTTCTACAATGAGAAATTTAAGTTAAGAAATTCGAAAAGGGTGTTAAAATGAATTCTGCATATTCCCAAAATAATGTTTTAACTTCTTTATTTAAATAGGAAATACCGTTCCGTTATCCACTCAGCCATCAAAGAATAGAACTTCATAATGATAAAGCTACCATTCATACATCCTAACTCCATTTCTTTAAAAAAATTGAAAAATAGGCGAATATAAAATGTATGGCTTTTACTCATACTTCTTGTGAGTTTCCTGATGCGCCACCAATGGGTTGTTGCGCCTTCGGACGGCTGAAAAGGGCGTTTTCTGAATGCTGACCTCAGGTAATGATTGGACTATGGAAAGCAGTGAAAGAGGTGTGGATCCCTACCTATTTTAAGAATGCCCCGGGTATCTTGGAAATCCAGGTTTAGGTTCACAGTCCAGAGGAAGGGATGTCAGATGGAACATTTTACAAATAAATTGTGTTATTTTAAATATTAATTAGGTTGTAGGAAAGTCGTTCCAAAAACGAACAAATATCTTCTGTATTCCTATCGAAAGAAGAATTGTTTAAGCGGAATGAACAATAAGCACTCCCGATTAATTTTTCCGGAATATTAAGTATACGTACATCGGTGACCTCTTATATCAGTCGCCTTTCAGACTAGATACCTTTTTTTTTTTGCTCAAGATTTTGAGTCCAAGCTGGCGCGTAGAAAACAGATTCAAGTGAAACTGACGTGACTGGAAACTTCATCTGACTCCGATGCTATAACAGTGGTTATTTTAAATGTTATGATGCCCGATACCATGGCATGGTAAAACATTGGTAACCCAGAGTAATCCACAGCGATATCAGGTACTTTTAAAAGAAACCTGAAAATCCATCACATCGGATTCTTATTGGAAATAGAAAGTATTTCGAATTTGAAACGATTAATTGAAATGAAACTTTGGTATAACTAGGCAGAGATAGTAAATTGAGTTGCATTTAATTTTGTTTATCTTTTTAATTTCATCACATAGAAGGATACTGAAACATACTAAAGATATCTTGTAATATTTGTTTCAAGAAGTGCAGAACCTATTGCTTTGGCATTTGTTTGGGATACAATCACAACACATAAAGTCCGCAAAATTTCATAACTCAGATTTATAGTTATTATATGCAGATACGTCTCAAGGTAAAATAAATCAAATTAGAAAAATTGGGAAAATGATTTGCAAGTTTAACATTATGTTAATTCATGTATAGCAGTACCTGCATTACTTTCAAATGATTAATAATAAATTTACATGAGAGCAAGAATGACGCTTTGTAAAGACTCAAATTTCTATTAGGTATGTTCTAGAGAATTTCAAAAGTTAACACAATTGAACAAACTTATTATAATACATGGGATCTCAAGCAATGCTAGCTAGGTACTACTAAACTTCCATCACCTAAAATTGAACTTAAAATTTGAACTCATGCTATATTTTGCAAAAATGTACCTAAAACTCGGTAACTCGAAGATTCCTCTAATGTCTGTAAACGGATGAAAAGCTTTGGAACAGTGAAATTTTAAATATCCTAAAATAGTTGTTATGCTCTTGGCATGCAAAATGAACGTTTTTTTATAAGTCCTAACACTATTCTGCAGTCTAATTTCTTCTCAAACAGATTTCACGTGCAGATACATATCCAACCGTTTAGGAAGAAATGACTGAGAAGGAATGTACATTTCCAAGCATTAATTGAGAGCTGGAGGATTGGTGATACAGATATCGGTTGGGAAAAATCACAGAAATAAATTTCAGACATAGAAGATTATGCAGACTGACAACTGCACACTGGGGAGTGTGGTAGGCTATGCTATGAGCTAGGAGATTGGTACACTTGCACAATCAGCACACTGTATCTATGAGTTGATCCCAGTGACTTAATTCAAATTTATTAAACAACTAGAAACATACTTATAGTGTGATTGACTACATAGCAAACAAACAGACAACAGACCCAATAATAAATATGCTCGCACGGATATGACGAGACAACAACACGGCTGTGAATAATGCAAGATGCCTCGATCGAGACAGTAAACAGGTTTCTTGTTGTGATATACACTATAAGTCAAAGAATTTTTAAAACTGGCGCTAGATTTCAGCATACGGTGGCGCCACCAGTGTGATCGCGAATGCGTTAAAAACCGTGACCATCTGCTTGATTTCTGCCAAATGTACTGCGCAGTTGTTAAAGTAACTCAAACGGAACGGCCGTTCATTAGAGAAGCAAAATTTTTTTCATGTTGAATTATTAAGATAGAACAAAGGGCTGATATTAAACTTAACGCAAAACTTGCTAAAAGTGCCTCGGAAACGTACCAAATGATGAAACAAGTTTATGGTGAGTTTGGTTAAGTAGATCAAATGTTTTCCTGTGGCACAAACGATTTTTGGACGGAAGAGATACGCTAGAAGATGATAAGCATACCGGAAGACCAAGTTCATCTAGGACACCTGATATTATTGAAAAAGTGCGTGATTTCGGGCCAAACAATCGATGTTACGTCACTAAAAATGATGGATGTGTCTTTAAACATCAACAAAGAAGCGATTCGAACCATCCTGCATGAAGATTTGAGCAAAACAAAAGTCTGTGCTAAAGTTGTTCCACACACGTTAACCAATGAACAAAAATCAAGGACAAGTGCACATTGAATAGACATCATTTCAGCCGCTGAAAGTGATGCAAACTTCTTAAAATCGATTGTTACAGGTGATTAAACATGGTGTTTTTAATATGATCCTTAAACAAAGCGACAAAGTGCGGAATGGAAGTAAAAAACCCACTACAAGCCAAAAAAACTAGAAAAGTTCCATCGAAAATCAAAACAATGCTCATTACATTCTTCGATAGTAAGGGTATTATCCACAAAGAATTTGTTCCACGTGGACAAACAATTACTGGTGAGTTTTATTTAAATGTTTTGAGGCGTTTGATGGGCAGATTTTGTTGCATTCGTCCAGAATATCGGGATGAAATCAGTTGGTGTTTGTTGCAGGACCCAGTCACACCTCACTTCTTGTTCGTACATTTTTGGCGAAAAATAACGTCTGTGTGTTGAATCATTCATCGCATTTGCCTGATTTAGCATCATGCGACTTTTCTTTGTTCCCAAAACTTAAAATGATGTTAAAAGGGTGTCATTTTGATGATATTTCGACCATACAAACAGCTTCGACGCGTGCTTTGGAGGCAATTCCGAAAAGTGAACTGGAACAGGCATTCAAATCATTATTAAATATCGGTAGCAAGTGTATTGAAGCCGGAGGGACTTATTTTGAATAACAAACCAAAACAAATTATAATTTCTTGTTTCTATTTCATTTTACAGACCCAGTCTTAAAAATTATTTTCCACACTGTGTATAATGGCATATCGCAAGAAACATAGTGATGCATAGTGATCCAGTATCGCACGCAAAAAAGAAATTTCCAGTGAAACAAGAACAACTCTAACAACAACAAAAGAAATAAAAAACACGCAACGTATCTTGAATGCTGAAAAGGTGTTTGGCGAATCCTAATATTACAAGAATGATCAGCACCCGAGTTTAAATGAAACACTGCGAATATTTTATGTGGGTATCGAATTGTAAAATTTTGTACTTCCCATGATTCCTTTCCTTTTAATAATTCAAGTATTAAGTTTTTAATTGCAGTTCTGTATCAAACAGTCGATTCAGAAGAAGGAGGTCTTTTGAATTTTTGAAGTAGACAGAACAAACAAGAATTTATATTTTCTCATTTTTCAGCGAGATTACCAAAAAAAAAAAAATGAAACTTGATAAGCTGCTCTCCGAGGTTGAAACTACTGCTGCTAGAAGAGGTCCATCGCCGGTTCGAATATAAAATATTTATTCTGAGTATCTTCTGCTACATAAACGTCTTATTATCCATATAGCAAACAAAAAGGAAAATACAACTTTTTTTAAACATGCGAAATACATGTTTTGCACCTGTTTCCTTCATAAAAAAATTAACAAATCATATAATAACATTATGGGAGTCGCAGAAGTCATAATACACAATAATGTTATTTTGTATAATGTTTCAAATCAAAAGAAAAATAAGTATTAGTTGTACAAATAAGTTTTAAAACGTTTTAAGACAAAGCAACATGTAAATTGAGAGAAACCAACGTTACCTTTACGAATCAAAATATGCTCCGTCATTATCTATCACCTTCCGCAATCGGTCGGGCAGCTCGCGGATTCCAGTCATGAAGAAAGCTTCGTCGTGTGACGCGAGTAAGTCGTCAACCCATTTCTGCACATGTCCGGCACCGTACAGCAGACAAACCATGTTGCATCGATTGGAACAAATGATAGTCTGAAGGGTCTGTGTCATTAATATACGCCGAGTGCTCCAGAACTTCCCAGCTAAGCGTCAATAACGTTTCTTTGAATGATTTCGCGACATGCGGCCTTGCGTTACTCATGCAGTAATTTCACGGGATGCAATACTTTGACTCTGAATGGACTTTTTCCGACGGACTTTCTCGTTCAATCGCAGCAATTGGTACTTGCAGCGATCAGCACTAACATTTTGACCCTGTCCATTTAACCCTTCATATCCCACCAGATGTAAGGTCAGGTGATGCGTAACATCACAGCCTCTCCTTGACAAATGTCAACCCCGCCTTCTCGTGGTGCATCCTGTTCCCACTAAAGGGGCTCTGACGACCGCCAATAGCGGTATAACTATACCATCGGGATTAGAGGAAATTCTATCCCACACTCACCAACCCGCTTGGCCAGCGTGGTGAGTTATGGCCAAACCCCTCCAAAATGATTCCACAACTTAAATCTTGGCCCTCAGTCTCCGGCAGCTGGAATGTACCTGGCCAAGGCAGCGGCCAGTGCGACATGAAGGCAGAGGGTGCTAAGAATCCCCGGAGGACCGGACTAGGCTGCCATCTGATGCTGACCTTGGCTACGTACAATGGACGCTCCCTATCTTCTGATTCAAGGCTTCTTGAATTGGAAGAGGAACTACAAAGGATCAAGTGGGACATCGTGGGGCTAAGTGAGGTAAGGAGAAAAGGGAGAAGATCTCATCGAACTGAAAAGTGGACATCTCTTCTACTATCGTGGGACAGATACTGGCAGAACTAGTGGTGTTGGATTTATAATAAACAAGAAACTGAAGGATAAAGTTGTAGAAGTTGAAAAGTTCCTCTGGACAGAGCTGCACGACTTGTTATCCAACTCTCAAAAAGATACCAGGCTCAGATTATTCAAACTTATGCACCCACCACAAGTCATCCTGAAGAAGAAATTGAAGAATTTTATGAGGAAATTTGTCATCTAAATAATAAAGGTAAGCAGCACTTGAAAATAATTATGGGAGATTTCAATGCAAAAATAGGGCAACGGCAACAGAATGAAACTTCAGTAGGTAAATTCGGTCACGGCAACAGAAACCAGCGTGGAAATACTCTCGTTGAGTTTGCAGAGGCAGAAGGGTTTTTCATCTTGAACTCCTTCTTCAAGAAAAAGCCACACAGGAAATGGACATGGAGACATCCAAATGGGACGACAAGTGAAATTGATTTTATTATGTGTAACAAAAAATTCGTCATAGAAGACTGCAGTGTGCTCAACAAGTTCAACACAGGTAGTGACCATAGATTGGTGAGATGTAAGATGCACCTCAACACTAAACTTGAACGTGGCAAGCTCATAAGACAAACAAAATCTATCGACATAACCAACCTTAAAAAACACCATAATACCTTCAAGTTGGAACTGAAGAACAGGTTCTCTGCTTTAGAAGGCCTAACATCGGAAGAAGTGGACATCTCTGAAGTTAACAGAAAAGTAACCAAAGCTCTTATGGAAACAGCAACAAAATTAGCTGGGTCTAAGAACAAGTTGCATGTAAACAAATTATCAGGAAAAACGAAAATGTTGATGCAAAAAGAAGAGAGATGAGGACAACTAAAGAAGATGTGACTTCCAAAGTGGAATATATAGAGCTATGCAAGACAGTAAGAAAAAGTATCACTGAAGACGTAAGAAAATTCAACTGTGAACTAGTGAGGAAAGCAATTGAAAACAACCAAAGCCTAAAGATAGCAAAGGGACATCTCAGTAAGGGAAGAAAACAGATTATGGCACTGAGAAAAGAAGATGGTTCTGTAACAAGAAATAGAGGCGAAATTTTGACAAGAGTGAAAGATTTCTACTCCAAATTATATGAAAGGGATGATATATGCACTCCAGACATCATGAAAGATACCAGTACCAGAGTTCCTCCAGTCCTTCCAGCAGAAGTTGCACATGCAATCAAGAACATGAAGCGAGGAAAAGCTCCAGGAGAAGATGGAATTACTGTAGACATCATACAAGAAGCAAGTGGAGAAATCGAAACAGTACTCGCCCAAATTTTCACTCGATGCCTTAATGAAGGAAAGATTCCTGAGGATTGGAACACCGCTACAATGATCCTGCTACATAAGAAAGGTGACATTGAGGATCTTGGAAACTACAGACCTATCAGCCTCCTATCAGTAGTTTATAAAATCTTCACTAAAGTTCTTTCACACCGCTTGAAGGTAACACTGGACATGGCTCAACCGAGAGAACAAGCTGGATTCAGGAGTGGCTACAGCACAATAGATCATATCCACGTGCTGAGAGAACTAATTGAAAGAGCAAGGGAATATGAACTTCCATTGTGCATGGCTTTTATCGATTATGAAAAAGCCTTTGATTCGGTGAAACCATCAGCAGTTACAATGGCTCTGAAAACCTGCGGTATTGAAGATGCATACATTAATATTATTAATAACATCTATGAAAATGCAAGTGCAAAGATTAGGCTGTTTGAAAATACAACATACGTAAAAATTGGAAAGGGAGTGAGACAAGGTGACACCATATCTCCGAAGCTCTTTAATGCCACATTGGAGGGTGTTTTTCAGTCGCTGAGCTGGGAAAACAAGGGGGATAAAGATTAATGGAGATTATCTAACCCACCTTCGTTTTGCTGATGACGTAGTCATTTTTGCAACTACCCCCATCTGAGCTGCAGAGTATGATCCAGGAACTTGCTGACAAGAGTAAAGAAGTGGGATTAAAAATGAACTTTCAGAAGACAAAAGTGATGTTCAATGCTTTTACAAGAAATGAAGATTTATCGATTGATGGAGAAAAGCTGGAGATAACAGACACATACGTTTATCTTGGACAGCAGATATCAAGTGAGGGTCACATTGATGAAGAAATTAATCGGCGTACAAAACTTGCCTGGAGAGCTTTTGGAAGAAACAGCATAATTTTCAAGAGCAATATGCCATTATGTCTTAAAAGAAAAGTGTTTGATCAATGCATCCTTCCAGTGCTTACGTATGGGGCAGAGACGTGGACCTTAACTAAAAGAGACATACAAAGGCTGCAGACAACTCAAAGAAGCATGGAGAGGTGCATGCTTGGTGTAACCAGGAGAGATAAGAAGAGGAACACGTGGATCCGAAAAATGACAAGAGTGGAAGACATCATGATCAGAGTTAAATCCCTGAAATGGCAATGGGCTGGACATACTGCCAGAAGAACAGACCATCGATGGACAGCCGAAATTTTAGATTGGATTCCAAGGGACAGGAAAAGACCCAGAAGAAGACCACATGGAAGATGGGTGGATGAAATTCGAAAGTATGCGGGAGTGACATGGAGGAGACTGGCACAAGACAGACCGTTGTGGAGGAAACTTGGGGAGACCTTCGTCCAGCAGTGGATTGATAATGGTTGACAATGATGATGATGATGATCCCACCAGATGCTCAGCAGAACTTTCATAGAGTGAATATTGCGTTTCTGCTGCCAACGACGTTGCTTCACCGGGGTCTACCCAGTGCTTTTTGCATTTGAGATTGTCGTACCATATCCACTTTTAATCACCCGTAATGATTTTCCACGTAAAAGACTTCCGTGCTGTTTATTCAACATATTCAAACACTTTATGACACGCCCATCCTTGTTCCGCCTGTCTCAGGTCACGTGGCACCCGTTTTCCTTCCTTCTGAATCTTTCCCATTGCGCATAAACAATTAGAAATGGTTTGTAGAGTTACCCACAGTTGTTCAGCTAGTTCTTTATGCGATTGAGACAAATCTTCAACCAGCAAGGCTTGAAGTTCCTCATGTGCAACCTTCTGTGGGGCTCCGCTACGTTCTCAATCGCATACATCAAAATCCCCGGCTTTAAACCGCCTAAACCCAAACCCACACGTGCTTTTCGATATAATATATCCGCCCAGAGCAGAACAGATCGATGCACAGGTTTTGCAGCACTCTTTCCTAGATGAAATTCGTAACGAATGCATTTTCGAATAAATGCAGTATCGCTTGCCATTTTTCACCTACCGATGTGCAAATGCTTTTGACTGTTGGGCAAACTGATGTGTGAAATTGTATACTCTGGACCAGTTACGGTCACATGACAACAGTGCGGGGGAATGTCGGATATGCACATTAGCGGTGTAAGTCACACAAAAGACGATCTAAAACTTATTTGTACACCTAATACAACGGGGTATTTTAACGCGGGACGTTTTTGTTTTCATGTGCGTAGACCGTTGGGGAATGGTGTTATTCCATGGGAGCTAAAAGGTGGTAATGTCACGTCTAAAGTATATCAGAAAATATTTCATTGGGACAGATTTTGCTGCAATTAAATACGAGTATTATGTGCATGACACGGCTCATTAACGACGGGTAATGAACAACAATTATAAATCTTACCGAAAATTTTGGTTACGAATGGAAATTAGCACAAAAAAAAAAAAAAAAAAACAAGAGCCCGAAGATTTCTGTCCGGCATTACAAGACGATGTTCTGAAGAAATCTTTACCTAGGAATCATGTATTTTGTAGTTGCGGAAGAGCATGTAAATTTGTTTTATGACCTTGCGGCTTTCTATCACCTAGAGGGAAAACCGGTTAATTCAAATTCCTATCAGGCGATATAAACTTATCTTAAATTTACTGTGTGTGTTTTTTTTTTTTTTATGAAACCGCACATTTATTAAACATTACCTAGTTTCGGTAATTATACCTTTCGGAGCTGAAAACATTTCCAGTATTCATTTGAAGCTGCAGACTGATAGTCTCTTAGACCTGGAAATTTTTTAGTGTTACTAACGGTAGAGATTTCACTTTCGGCAGAAATGAAGAAAGTTTTCAGTTATATCGTTTTTCTCATCAGCGGAGAAAAATGTTTGGCACGTCTCTGAGATTATATGTTTACGCGTTGCATAGGCAAGGAAAATTACAGAAACAAGCACAGGAAAAAAGCTTAAAATATGTACAATCTCAGTCTATCATTTTACGACATATTATCTACGCGACTGAGAAATTAATTTTAAAAACAAAACTTGTGATTTTAAAAATTTATTTAGAATATCAATTACACACTTTATACTACAATACAAGAATTATGGCTATTCTAATATACAATACAAGAATTATGGCTATTCTAATATACAATACAAGAATTATGGCTATTTTAATATACAATACAAGAACTATGGCTATTCTAATGTACAATACAAGAATTATGGCTATTCTAATATATATTTTAGCAGAAGTTAGCGCTAATTTATTTGAGAATTGAATAATATTTAAAAATGTTAAAGAAGTAATTCTTGTGGAGTTCACTAAACTGTCCCTATCCTGTTAAGCAAGGCGACCTTTTACAGAATAAAATTGTAGTTAATAAGTAAAACATGAACCAACATGATATTTTTCCGAATTCGAAAATCAAAGTTTCCATTAATAACTGGTTCTGTGTAGCAGTTACAGGGGACAATCGAAATGAAAACGTGGGAGAAGAAATAGCAAAAATGCTGCGAATATGGTATCATTCAAACGAACTTATCATTTCAAGGAAGCTGGCGTTCAAATGCGTAATTAAACTTACTTAGAAATGTTTTTAGTTGTCACATTACACTGATGTTGATAATTAAAGTCCAGAAGACTTTCGCAGGGAAAAACAGAAAAACACCTAACAGCAGGTAGGCATGTGAAGACAGAGAATCATGAGATTAATAAATATTACCGAACAGACAAATATGTACATATTTAGCGTATTACCTCAGAAAATATCACCAAGGTAGAACGTAAGAATTAAAACTAAAATGTCGTAATAAGGAATTTTATCCACTCTTACGGACAGTGAAGTCTCACAACGACGAAACATACTCATCACCAAGGTGTTGAACAATTCTACATCCATCCTTGCCGACCACGTACACCCAGGCATGCTGACTCTCTTCCCTGGGGCGGATGGGATCTTTCATCACGATAATGCGACGTGTCACACAGCTATAAATGTCGGAGAATGGTTGGAAGAGCCCGATGAAGACTTCAAAGTACTTTCCTACCCCCTTATTCCTCAGACGTAAACACAATTGAGCATCTGTTGGACCACCTAGATCGTGTTGTTTTCTCCATGGATCCTCCACAACGCGCGCTCCAGCAGCTGTCTGATGCACTGCTGTCACCACGGCTCCACATGCCTGTGAAAATCTTCTAGCGCCTTATTGAGTCACTCACAGGCCGTCTAGCTGCTGTTCGCGCTGCACCCGGCGGTTACATCGGATATTAGCTGGTGGTCACAATAATGTGGCTCGACCATGTGTCATCGGGTAAGAGAATTAGTTAAATTATATATGAATGGTTGATTGCACCATATCCAGATTTCTATCACTCACCTAACGGTGCAAGCTGTTTCTCATAAGCAATCATTACTGGTGGTAATACAAGAACTTTCCTTAATCTTTCAGATTGCTTTATATGACTAATTTCACCAATGCACATGTGCCTCAATATGGAGTGATAGCATAATCACATGTAAATTGTTCAATTATATTCCAATATGTAAGTTGTTCAATTACATTCCTATATGTAAGTTGTTCAATTATATTCCAATATGTAAGTTGTTCAAATATATTCCAATATGCAAGTTGTTCAATTATATTTATATATCACATGTAACTTGTTCAATTATATTCGAACATTGAAAGGAAATTCTGTCTTATCTAGCTACATATCCTTGACGGTATTACATAATTTCATTCTAAGGACACTGTTTCATTTTACAAATGATTCTCCCTTGTATTTCTATCATCTGGTTAAAGTAAATACCTGGGTTACCCAAACAGAAATTGCTGATCATGCTAATGTTAATTATTAATTCGAATGTTAGATTTGCATAATAATATTTTCAAAATGTCGAGTTAAACACCTGCGTCTTCACTACAGTGTTTTCATATGTTTGCGAAAAAGCAGCTTTAGCTTGTTTCCGTACAACACCACTGGAAATAACTGAAACAGTGGTTGTACTTCCAACTTTGGCCCGCTCTACGCAATTTACAAGTTAACACTGATTTGCTGCCATCTTTCGGCCGCTGTGAAACAGGAAGCCCGTGAAAATATGCTTGTATGCCTATTTTGTCTAGCCAATTAAAACGACTTTTAGAAATATTTATTTGGTCCTTAATTCCAAATATTCTTTAAAGACTGAAAAGCTTTTTTCTTTATTATTTCAAAGATGTCTTTTCTGCATAATTAATCAATTCGTTACGGGAATATCAGATCAGTTAATTACGTGGAAAGGATGACACCTTCCTTTGGGGTAGCCACGCCAAGATTTGAAACAACCCGATACATGTTCCAAAAGTTCTAGCCAAATACCTTACCTGCATATGGAGGAGAACGGTTTCTCAACCGGGATCCGCGACATCGTCGCACACTCATGTTTCCAACCATCTCAGCTATAGGTATTTCATTTCACCGCACGTTCGACAAGCGTTTGAAAAGCACTTGCGGTTTGTATATCATTTTATATTATCCAATTGCCCCAGACAATTCAGCGAGGCCGCGTGATATAAAACCATAGATGGACCACATGCTTGACTGGAGACACCAGTCCAAACATCAAGGTTCAGAACAATTCATTGTAAAAACATCGAAGCTTTCAGAGATACATTGAAAAAACTTCGAGGTATCAACCGATAACTTGAAAAACATTGAGATTTCCACAGTCACATCTAGCCTTTTAACAAATATTCTCTTACTGGATGATGAAATGGTAAACATCACTGTTATATTGAACAGAAATTTTACAAATCGATTGCGCTCTCACTGCTGAAGATGAAGAAATTCCAATTCTTCACTTTTTTAGTACAACACAGGAACATGGAGGCTGGCACCAATGCATCGAAGAAACATCGATATTTTCAACACTACACTGAGCATTTAAATAAATATAATTAGTTGATTGATATTATTAGTGAGTAGTTTCCATTGAATTTAATTGATATTTTGCACATCTTTGGCTCATTTACATCTGCAGATTGAAAGCAACCAATTATTCGGTCTTTTAGCAAAAACATCGAGGTTTTAATTGAGACATCGAAAATTTCCACTGATACTGTCCATTCATCAATGTTTTGGGAAATAATAACTACCGATGTTCAGCTCAACATTGATGTTTCCTCGAATGGGATGCTTTGCAATTTTGCTTAAAGAACAAAAAATGGGTTTCCTGATAACAATAATTTTATTATTGAAAATATTGGCGATTACATTTTTGTGCTGTTTTAAAACTTGGGCGAATAAATTGCATATGGCGGATTGATTGACGAAAACTTAAAAAATCCATACTTTAAAATTCTATGTAGACTATACGGTTTTTGTTACAAAATTGTAAGAACTCCCAAATCTTCAGTGGCTGAGCGAGATGAAAATACATTCATCATACCTTCCTGACACATTCCGCTTCCTCATGTTTATTGATGCACCCTCTTATGAAACTATTAGTAACGAAATCACTTGGGTACAAAGGAATATGAGAACGCTTACGTAGGTTTGTATTAATTGCTAAAAGATTATATTCAAATTAGAGAATGTTAGAGAATGACAATATTCATGTTGGTTTAAATATTGGAAAGATATCATTGAGCTCGCTTCAGGACGGAAGCAAAGAAAACATGGATCTTTATATATGTAAGAGAATCGACATATCTCCGTCTTAGAAAGACACACCGTAGATTGCTTCTGCTGATACAGATATCTTGTCCGGTACAGATGTTACATGAATAAGAATCTAATACAAACCCTTGCGTTGGAGAATATCGAACACTCTTGTGAAAGGTTTGGAAATCTGTATATCGGTAAAATGCTTTCTCTACAACGAGCAGATAAATCACGTAACAACTTTTCCTATGAGATAACTGCATACCTTCCGCACGGGAATTCATATACCAGAAAATATAGTTTAAGAATTCACATATATATATATATATCATCATCATCATCATTGTCAACCATTATCAATCCACTGCTGGACGAAGGTCTCCCCAAGTTTCCTCCACAACGGTCTGTCTTGTGCCAGTCTCCTCCATGTCACCCCTGCATACTTTCGAATTTCATCCACCCATCTCCCATGTGGTCTTCTTCTGGGTCTTTTCCTGTCCCTTGGAATCCAATCTAAAATTTCGGCTGTCCATCGATGATCTGTCCTTCTGGCAGTATGTCCAGCCCATTGCCATTTCAGGGATTTAACTCTGATCATGATGTCTTCCACTCTTGTCATTTTTCGGATCCACGAGTTCCTCTTCTTATCTCTCCTGGTTACACCAAGCATGCACCTCTCCATGCTTCTTTGAGTTGCCTGCAGCCTTTGTATGTCTCTTTTAGTTAAGGTCCACGTCTCTGCACCATACGTAAGCACTGGAAGGATGCATTGATCAAACACTTTTCTTTTAAGACATAATGGCATATTGCTCTTGAAAATTATGCTGTTTCTTCCAAAAGCTCTCCAGGCAAGTTTTGTACGCCGATTAATTTCTTCATCAATGTGACCCTCACTTGATATCTGCTGTCCAAGATAAAGGTACGTGTCTGTTATCTCCAGCTTTTCTCCATCAATCGATAAATCTTCATTTCTTGTAAAAGCATTGAACATCACTTTTGTCTTCCGAAAGTTCATTTTTAATCCCACTTCTTTACTCTTGTCAGCAAGTTCCTGGATCATACTCTGCAGCTCTGATGGGCTAGTTGCAAAAATGACTACGTCATCAGCAAAACGAAGGTGGGTTAGATAATCTCCATTAATCTTTATCCCCTTGTTTTCCCAGCTCAGTGACTGGAAAACACCCTCCAATGTGGCATTAAAGAGCTTCGGAGATATGGTGTCACCTTGTCTCACTCCCTTTCCAATTTTTATGTGTGTTGTATTTTCAAACAGCCTAATCTTTGCACTTGCATTTTCATAGATGTTATTAATAATATTAATGTATGCATCTTCAATACCGCAGGTTTTCAGAGCCATTGTAACTGCTGATGGTTTCACCGAATCAAAGGCTTTTTCATAATCGATAAAAGCCATGCACAATGGAAGTTCATATTCCCTCGCTCTTTCAATTAGTTCTCTCAGCACATGGATATGATCTATTGTGCTGTAGCCACTCCTGAATCCAGCTTGTTCTCTCGGTTGAGCCATGTCCAGTGTTACCTTCAAGCGGTGTGAAAGAACTTTAGTGAAGATTTTATAAACTACTGATAGGAGGCTGATAGGTCTGTAGTTTCCGAGATCCTCAATGTCACCTTTCTTATGTAGCAGGATCATTGTAGCGGTGTTCCAATCCTCAGGAATCTTTCCTTCATTAAGGCATCTGGGAGTGAAAATTTGGGCGAGTACTGTTTCGATTTCTCCACTTGCTTCTTGTATGATGTCTACAGTAATTCCATCTTCTCCTGGAGCTTTTCCCCGCTTCATGTTCTTGATTGCACATGTGCAACTTCTGCTGGAAGCGACTGGAGGAACTCTGGTACTGGTATCTTTCATGATGTCTGGAGTGCATGTATCATCCCTTTCATATAATTTGTGAGTAGAAATCTTTCACTCTTGTCAAAATTTCTGCCTCTATTTTGCTTGTTACAGAACCATCTTCTTTCTCAGTGCCATAATCTGTTTTCTTCCCTTTACTGAGATGTCCCTTTGCTATCTTTGTAGGCTTTGGTTGTTTTCAATTGCTTTCCTCACTAGTTCACAGTTGAATTCCTTTCTTACGTCTTCAGTGATACTTTTTCGTACTGTCTTGCATAGCTCTATATATTCCACTCTTGGAAGTCACATCTTCTTTAGTTGTCCTCTATCTCTTCTTTTTTGCATCAACATTTTCGTTTTTCCTGATAATTTTATTTACATGCAACTTGTTCCCTTAGACCCAGCTAATTTTGGTTGCTGTTTCCATAAGAGCTTTGGTTACTTTTCTCTGTTAACTTCAGAGATGTCCACTTCTTTTCCGATGTTAGGCCTTCTAAAGCAGAGAACCTGTTCCTTCAGTTCCAACTTGAAGGTATTATGGTGTTTTTTAAGGTTGGTTATGTCAATACATTTTGGTTTTTGTCTTATGAGCTTGCCACGTTCAAGTTTAGTGTTGAGGGTGCAGGACCTTACATCTCACCAATCTATGGTCACTACCTGTGTTGAACTTGTTTAGCACACTGCAGTCTTCTATGACGAATTTTTTTGTTACACATAATAAAATCCCAATTTCACTTGTTGTCCCATTTGGATGTCTCCATGTCCATTTCCTCTGTGTGGCTTTTTCTTGAAGAAGGAGTTCAAGATGAAAAACCCTTTCTGCCTCTGCAAACTCAACGAGAGTATTTCCACGCTGGTTTCTGTTGCCGTGACCGAATTTACCTACTGAAGTTTCATTTCTGTTGCCGTTGCCCTATTTTTTTGCATTGAAATCTCCCATAATTATTTTCAAGTGCTGCTTACCTTTATTATTTAGATGACAAATTTCCTCATAAAATTCTTCAATTTCTTCTCTTCAGGATGACTTGTGGTGGGTGCATAAGTTTGAATAATCTGAGCCTGGTATCTTTTCGAGAGTTGGATAACGAAGTCGTGCAGCTCTGTCAGAGGAACTTTTCTAACTTCTACAACTTTATCCTCTTCAGTTTCTTGTTTATTATAAATCCAACACCACTTTAGTTCTGCCAGTATCTGTCCCACGATAGTAGAAGAGATGTCCACTTTTCAGTTCAATGAGATCTCTCTCCCTTTTCTCTCTTACCTCAACTTAGCCTCCCACATGATGTCCCACTTGATCCTTTGTAGTTCCTCTTCCAATTCAAGAAGCCTCCTTGAATCAGAAGATAGGGAGCGTCCATTGTACGTAGCCAAGGTCAGCATCAGATGGCAGCCTCAGTCCGGTCCTCCGGGGATTCTTAGCACCCTCTGCCTTCATGTCGCACTGGAAGCCGCTGCTCTTGGCCAGGTACATTCCAGCTGCCGGAGACTGAGGGCCAAGATTTAAGTTGTGGAATCATTTTGGAGGGGTTTGGCCATAACTCACCACGCTGGCCAAGCGGCGGTTGGTGAGTGTGGGATAGAATTTCCTCTAATCCCGATGGTACTAGTTATACCGCTATTGGCGGTCGTCAGAGCCCCCTTTAGTAGTGGAACAGGATGCACCACGTGAGAAGGCGGGGTTTTGACATTTGTCAAGGAGAGGCTGTGATGTTACGCATCACCTGACCTTACATCCCATATATATATATATATATATATATATAATACAACGTATTGTACATAAACATAGTGTAATATATTGTAAACAAAAAATACAATACATTAAAACACACTAATGTACTTCAACAGACAGTACTAGGCTATAACATGTGACACAAAATGCACACAACATAATTCTTGCTCTTAAGTGAATAATTTCTTGGAAGATTCTGCGTTATCGATGCCATGTCAGATTACATAATAAATTAAATAATAATTATTTCAAACCAAATAATTTTAGTGACGGGATATCTTAAGTAGTAAATACTTAAATTACATAATACTCAAGCCATTATTAGGAAAAACAAAAAAATAAACAAATAAACACTGCTGTGGGTTCGGTGATTTTAAACTTCAATTTCAGAAGGGGATTTATGGCATTTTATATGTGGTATTGTGTAAACGTATGTTCAATAAATTTAAAACAGATCACGTTGCAGCGCCTAAGCCATTAACAGTTCATTCTCTTTTCACATTAAAACCCTCCAAGGAACGTGTAGAAAATAGAAGGTTGGGGGTGGGGGTGGGGGGTGGGGGGACTGTAGTACATTACTTTCGCTCGAAAGCGAGATTAGAGTGTGCGAAGGATAATTTATTGGGAAGCTACCCAATCAAGTTCTAGCTTCGATTTTCCCTCATTTGCAAAGAGACAAGATATGTTATAAAATGTTTATTGATCATTTCCAGGAAGGGTGAATGGAAAAAGAGGGATCTCTGAAATCAAAGGTTTGCCCAGGTGGTACGGATGTGCAGGTGGGACCCGATGCTCTCGCCTGCAGTTACATATATGATTAAATTGCATGTCAAGGTGCATATCTCTTTTGTAAGTGTTATATACGTCTCTTAAATTGTTATATCGACTGTGGTTACACGACCACATATATTGCAATCTAATATGTGTTAAACGTATCATTCACGGGGGTTTCATTCTTTCCTTTTAAAAGCGCTGGACATCCTTGCCCATTACCGCTATGGTGAAATGCAATATGTCGTCGTTACACCTGTACATGCATATACATATTCATACAACGTACGTAATTAGCTTGCTGTGAAACAAAAAGGAATTCATTTGTAAACTAAAAAAGCCGCAAGGATTTTCGAGAAGATGCTTCTAAAACACAATCAAACAGGATATTAGTGTGAAATAGGACTTAAAAATTAAAATTTATAAAAAATATAAAATATTAGTACTTACAATTTGAAAGAAAGTGCAGGATATTATACTACATAATTACAACCGAATCCATTATATTTTAAATCGTAAGGACATATATCTTGTATTTATTTTGTTTAATTAATGAGCGTCACAAATAGAAAAGAAAGTCTCTGAGTGTGTACCACAGAATATGTTCGCAAATGATACGTTTGCTTACAATAATATCTACGCAGTGCAGTTACAATTTGCTTTTCACAGTCTAATTTGAAAAAAAATATATATTTTTAAAAGTTTTGAGACAATTTAAAACTGAAAAAGTGCGTTCATAGTAGCTAACATGTGTCCTTAAGGTGGTCAGAAGCGCAGATTTCTTCTCGGTTTTCTATCCGAGTAGCTCGTGGATTCATGTACGCTGTGAAGCATGGTGTGCTTGTCTTACAGCACTGCTTTCTTCTTTCCGTGGAGCTAGTGTGTCCTGGGCAATTAAGAACGGCGAACGATTATACATGCAAAGTTGCTTGCGCCATTAATTAAGCTCCATGAACAAAACACACAAAGCAGTGAAATTACGTAAGACCTGTCTCGCTACGACATAATACTGCATACACAAGCAAGGGCTGAAAATAAATGGTTTTTTTTTACGATACGTTACCTGCCTTAATCTTTCCTTGCATTCTGGTTGCCTGAACTGTTTCTCAGCTCCACCTCAATTCTAACAGGTATGACGCCACTTGCTGAAATTTTCAAGAACGCAACTACCTTTTCTTAATATACTGAAGCCTTTCAATACCGTCTTTCGCGTACGAGTAAGTGAAAACTTCGCAGACTAGAGGATGTGCACGGTTTAGCTGATTTCTGAAGCTCTTCTGTTTTCTAAACAGCTTCAAAAAGGTTGTGAAGTTATATATTCCATACATAAAAAGATGTTCCTTTTCTGATGGACAGTTTTACAAACAGTTTAGGCGGAATATGTTATAAATTGCGATAAAAGGATTTGTAGTACATTGTTGTTATTCATGTAGGTGTTCGAATCTGCTGTCCCCTTCTTGCAGAACCATCAATCTGAAATTCCGAATCAGATGGAAGAATTGTGTTTTCTTTAGAAATCTTTTTAGCAGTGCTTCTTCAAAAAAATCTCATCGTCATCGATTGTTTACAAATAAGTAGACCACCAAAAATGTTTGCTTCTAACCAATTAGAACACCATGCATTGAGAGCACGAAAAAAATTATGTGAAAAAATTCTGTTATCCCCTTTATTTCCCAGTAATTCTCTTACTTCTGATTTTGCAGAGTAGTGCATCAGTGAACAGGAGAAACGAGAAATCTTAGCGGAACACATTCCTTCTTCTTTACTTTGGGGATTTAATGACGAACGTGAGCATTCGGTGTACACGTCCCAAATTTATGTTAACCGACTACAGAGCCTGGAGAGTGCCAGTGTCAACATTATTATGTGAAAAAAATCTTGTGTTATCTATGTTTATTACCTTCCATCTAAACAAATTACGAAAACACCAGTGTCATGAAATGAAATGGAGAGTTTACTAACGAATTAAAAGTTCATCAAAT